>JAOPJM010528362.1:0-10290 GCA_027124095.1 Muusoctopus leioderma
ATATGGTGTGATTAATAATACACTCACACACACTTACACACAAAGACACACATTATATGTCCATATATTACAGAGCTGGTGGTTGTTTAGTATTTCTTAGGAGAAAGAAAACGAAAAAATATGCTGGTTACAAGTTTAGTGGAAGGATCTACAGAGAAACTTGTCTGATGTGAGCTTATCTAGATAAATGTTTGGTCTGTGTTGAATTTTTGTCTGAATTTCTGAGATGAGGAATTATTATTATTATACTCTGATATCTTTGGCTAGTGTTCTCATCTTGGTTGTTATAGGCTCACAACCTTTCGGCTGTTGTAACCTCCGGCTTTCCTCAGGCGTCTGCCGTACTCGGTAACGTTCTCAGAATTTCGATCCGGATTCTTTATTTAACCCACGTTATTCTCGTATTCATTATTCTCCTCTTTGTGATGCTACTTACTGGTTACGCTTGGACCAGAGTATATATATATATATATATATATATATTAACTAACCCAAGAATTGAACTCACGCCCACCAGGCAAACTACAACACTTAACACTTTACACTTAATGAACGGTTGCATTAACCACTCCATTGTCTCGTAAGACAAGGAGGTAATTGGGAGATTTAAACCAAATATGTTTTATGGTTATAGGCTTAATGTTCTTTCGTACTTAAAGCCTCTCATATGATGTTCGTCTCTATGCTACGCCTATTGAGTAAGTTATCAAAGACGAGCATATGCTTTGATACCTTCAGTTGTCTTATGTTCAGTGTTGTTCCCTCTCTATTATCAGCTCCCAAGAGTAGAGATATATGTCGAGAATGTTAGTCAACAAACTACCACGATCTGTCTACCTTACATTAAAAGGATCTGCGGCCAATACAACATCAGGACAATATTCAAAAGCCGGTCTGTCATTCGGGTACATCTCTCCCAAAGAAAGCCTACGTCAAAAGAGATTATGACCGAGACCTGCGTGTATTTCATCTCTTGCAGTTGTGGCATTGAATATAAAGGTGACACCAGACGCCCATACAGGTAAGGCCAGAGGGACACCGTAAAGCCATAATCTGTGAGGAGATAGGAAAATCAGTATGGCTGATAATTTGTGGAGAGAAAAGGGGAGACACCAACCATTGTGGAATAAAGTAAAGATAATAGTTAGGGAACAACACTGAAAGATAAGACACCTGAAAGAATCAGCGCCTTTGAGGGGTTTTGATTACCTCCTCAGTAAGCCTAGCATAGAGATGAACACCAGCCTTTATGAAAGAAAGAACATCAAACTTCTGACGATAAACAAGTTAAGTTTAAAGCTCTTAATTACGAGAGAATAGGATGGTGAATATAAGTGTTGGCTAAGTGTAAAGTGTTAAGTGTTGTAGTTTACCTGGTGGGCGTGAGTTCAATCCCTGGGTCAGTCAATCTATATATATACTCTGGCTGAAGCAGAACAAGCAAGTGGCATTACAAGTAGGAGAATAACGAATACGGGAATATTCCTGATACGGACAACGGAATGAAAACAAACTTTCCCCCGTGAATTCAATAAAGAGTTCTGTTCAAAATTCCGAGAACGTTACCGAATACAACAGGAACCTGAAAATGACCGGTGAGTACAGAGGCCGAAAAGTTCTGACTATTAAAACCAACATGTGGACACTAGTCCGAATATATCAGTGTTTCATAAGGCCTATGTTTACAGCAAAAACTTTATATGACATGATTAGTCTCATGAATTTTTTCAACAGATAAACACTCGATAATGATCTACTAATATTTGGTGCACTGCTGAGCAGACGAGTCTCACTACATAAAGTGAGATTCGTAGTAGCAGTGGGTAAATCATTTATTTATTTATTTATGTTATATTGTCAAATTAGAGGTGGCGAATTCGCCCAGTCGTTAGCGCATTGGATAGAATGCCTTGCGGTATTCGTTTCGGCTCAATGTGCTCTGAGTTCAAATCCCACCGAGGGCAACTTTGCCTTCCATCCTTTCGCGCTCGATAAAGTACCAGTCCGGTACTAGGATCTCTCTATCTCTCTCTCTCTTTCTCTCTATCTTTAACTCTCTCTCTCTCTCTCTCTCTCTATATATATATATATATATATATATATAAGTAATCGGCTGTGGTCAGACCTGGAAAGAGATGTGCTCCGTCAGGTTTAAAAAATGCCCTTATGACTCCTGCAGGAGTTTAGTGTCCAATGAAACAACGATATTGTTAGATTAAATCCCATGTTAAACATGATTTTATAATACTATATCGGTATTAAGTTAAAAGAAAAACTGCAGGCCACTATAACCAATGTAAATACATACACTTTCTGAAATGTAGTTGATCATTCGAGCAGATCTTTCAGTATCATTTCCAGTCGATTATATCATTAATAAATTGGTCTCTCAACACCTAAATTTTATTTGTAATGTTACATCTTACAACCGCACTACGGTATCCACCATTTTAATTTTCCTAATAAATTTAAAGCCAAACTGATTATATTTTACTAGGCACAAACACCATATACCTTGAATGGTGGGAAAATGCGTTGTAGTTATCTTCAATTCTTTCCCAAGAGTATTAGAAACGTAAGTAAATTGAAATGGCTTCAACTAGTAAATAAATTCGAAAGGGCAGACACGGTTTGCTGGTTATTTACCTCTTGCTCGGCGACATTTGTCATAAACTCAAAAGTTATATTAGTGCTCTTGCATATGTAAGAACACAAGCAAAAAGCTCTAGATTTATAATACAAGGGTAAAGATATATGACGTTCATAAGCTGGCTAGTACGATATCGGAACAGAATCGGGAGTGACCCATCAGGAGCTTACCTAAACAGTATTTTCCCCATATGGTCCTATTAACTTTTTTAAGTAGGCAAAACACCAATGTTTGTACTGGAGAAGAATAGCCGACTGAATCTACCCCAGTATATATCAATCACGGGTGGTATTGAAAAGGAAAATAAAATAAATCAAGAAATAATATAATTTGTAATTTAGAAGGACAAGAATAAATATTGCAATGTACATTGTGTGGCACTGTAGAATTTACTCTTTTACTCTTTTACCAGTTTCAGCCCTCGAGTTGTGGCTATGCAGGGGCACCGCCATCTATTTCAGACAAATCGTGAGCCAGATTCCTATTAAATATCAATTATTGAATATTTTAGAGAAAAATTCACGGTGGACAGCTAACAGAAAGGAAAAATCTATTTTAACAAAATATTATAAAAATACTTCTATTTCTTAACAACTGGCTGCGGGTATAGACGTTTGGTTAAGAAGTTTGCCTCACAATAACCTGGTTCGATCCCACTGTGCGGCACATTGGGGAAGTATCTTCTACCTTAGTCCCAAACCTTGTGAGGAAATATGGGTAGGCTGAAGTTATGGGGAAGCTCGTCCGGCTGTACCTGTTCTTGAATAATATACCTTATCCGGAGCCTGATTTAACACCAACATCTGGCTCTTGGGTGCCTTTAGTAGAGACCACTCTGTTGCAAGTATTCAGACCATGTCTCCATTCTGAGAATAACTCGATATCTTGATGCACTACTTCCTACTGCATCAACCTATGAATCGCGGTTCCTTCCTCCCTTCCCCCTAGTCTCGGAACCCCTGCAAATGTCATGGGTTCTCTCCCCCCCTCCTTCCCGCAAGCCATAAAACACTCCAGTTTCAGGCTATTCAGTACGAAAATACTCGTGTCACTATACAGTGAGACGGAAATCAAGGGCGTTTCATGCAAATTATCTTCCCCAACAGCAGCTGTAGGAAGGAACGGGCTCTTTAACCATGCTGTTTTTTCTCCAACGTATTAATTAGCTATAATAGATTTATTTTTTTTGAATTATCTAATTAATGAAAACATACTAGAAATATCTCTGCAGGGTAGTATTGCGTATGATTCTCTTGTAGCTCCTTTCTTGCGATAGCATCAGTAATTACACTTTTTCATTGATATTAATGGCTTGATTCTTTACAGTTTCCTTTTTGACTATTGTTAATATTCATTCATTGGTTCAGCCGTCTCGCCACATTTCTAACTTAACTGCCTTTGTGTATTTGTATACCAAAACTAAACATTAATACAGATTTCACGAACACACAGTGTCACATTTTATTTTAAGGACAGTAAAACTGGCGTTGTTTCGTTGTCAGTTAAACTAAGTGAAACAAATCAAAAACAAAAAAATGAGGGATTCCTTTAAAGGCAACTCGCTAGTTCAAGTTGTATACCGCTTACATTCTTTATGTTGTTAGTTAATTTGATAATCCTCCAAGGAACACCTTTAATTAATTTCTTCGATAGTATTAGGTGGGTAAGAAAAAATAGTTGAATGGTAAGAACGCTAATGTATCGCAAATAGTTAAGTAAAACTGAGGCACGTAGAATAGTGTCCTGTGAAGAGATACCATCAAAACCTCTGCAGTGGATTTGAAATCACGGTCCATGGACTGGTTCAGATATTAGGCTGTTGAACAAAAAATCGAAGGGTTAACAGATAGTGGTTATCTTTACGTAGTGGTTATCCGTAATTAATAGAAAACAAGGCAAAAACAGAAAGTTCACTTTAAGTTGAAATGAATCTCATAACCCATTGGATCACGAGATACCTCTTTGGAAACTTCATCCTTCAAGTATTTTGTCGAGAGCAAATCAACCTGCGGAAACCATCTTCTTTAAGTCGTTAGTGTTGAAGTCAGAACTGCAAATAATGAATCACCCATGAATTTTATCGCTCAGCTACTGCATACAGTATCTAAATATAATAACCCTATAAGAACAATTTAGAGCTAAATCTTTCGGCTGTGAACACAGTGAAACGTCAATCATCTGAAAATGTCCAATTTCATCTGGTCTTTTCTTCATTCACTGAGGTTTTTCTGGCTGGTCAAGTCATTCGTGTGACGGGTCACCTACCTGCTGAAGGGTCGACGGTTACTTTCCCTTTGCCAGTGGTGCACATAGAGTCCATGATCAAACACTTGACTTTCAATGACCCAGTTTGCCAAGCTGTTGCTGCTGTAATTGTTGTTTAGCCTAATGTTAACCCCACACCTGATCAAAGGCGTTCCAGCCGTTACCATCCAGTCTTTTCTACAAACATAGGGTATTGAAGACTACATTATCCAATGTGTACCGTCGTTTCTAAGAGAGTAGGGTGTATTTTTAGGGAGATTTGGCTACTAATTCTAACAGATCAAGCGACGGTGAGAGGCTCCCTTATTGGCTTTATCTGCCAAGTTGTAAATAGATATGATAGTGGTCTATAGCTCACAACACTATAAGTAGCGGCAGTACCGCATAATTGACGAGTGTTTCCTTAACTTTCTGTACTGAAGAGGTGTAAGATCCAACCGATCTTATTTCTATTCTTAAATATTTAAGAGATACGAGGGAAGTAGATTTAAGCGTTAATCTTTTCATTATCAAAAAAGTAAATATCAGTAACGTAATGAAAACAATTTATCAGGACTTGCATATAGAAAATATTTGCCATAGACGAGCCAAGAAAGTAGCATCTACGTAGTCGCTCGATCTGCTAGGAATAGCAGCTAAATCTTCTTCAGATCACACCCAACCGCCTTAAAAGTGAAGAATACATTGGATAATTTAGTCAAAGACATTGAAAAAAAGACGTGATGGTCACGGCTGGAATGGTTTTGAGCATGGGTCTGCTCCATCTGAGCTGACCTAGGTCTAGACAACGGCAACAACAACTTGCAATAGAAAATAAAACAAACACACAAAAACTCAGATTCAAGGTGTTCTATCGTCTGTCTGGTCGCAATAAAACAACGCGAGTGCTGTGTAAAAAAATACGCAGTCAGACAATCCGGATAAGTTACTATATCATCTGGCCGGAAGTTAGGCTCTTTGCCAGAAACCTGCCAATAAAATGTTTTGACAGTTGAATTATAGGAATCCCTTTTTTTCTTCAAATTATTCCACTATCTTCCTGTTTCTATAAACTCTTCCCACTTCCCGTTCAATTTTTTCTTTCTTATTTTCGTTTCTTGATTATTTCATGACTATATTATATTAGTTTCTGAGTTGTTCCAGTTGTACAAAATGTTTTGTCGTTAAAAACATATTTTGTGAACGCAGTTTGGTTAATGTTGTTGTTTTTAGCCCTAGGTTGGACTTGATATAGCAAACCAACGATAAAAGGTATTCAAGCCGTAATCATTCCATTTGTTTCCCCGATATAGCGTACACCGACCACATTGTATAATGTGCCCTTTTTTAAGGTAGTAGGTTCTTGAGGGAGTTTATCGAGCGACAACATAAAGGCTCGCTTGTTAGATCGCTCACACGAAAGGATCGGGCTGTCACCGAGCGTTGACTTACTCTCTGTAAACGCAGTTTAGTTGATGTGAAGAACATAAAGAAGAGCTGAAGGAAATTCACAGCCACTATTGCCAAGAATGAGGTACAACCAAATCCAAAGTAAGCTGGTAGTTCATATCTTGGTAATAATTAACGTTATTTCTAACTTTGGTGCAAAACCACAGATTATTGGTACTTAGCTTATCGACCCAGAGAGATGAAAAGCAAATTTAACCCTAGCGGGATTTGAACTGTAGAGATAAGATGACGCCATGAAAGCCACAAATGATAATAAAAAATAATATTGTAATTTCTAAATATTCACAAAGAACAAAAGACAGAAATTTCAAGTTAAGGATTAATTGAAATGTGTTATATAAGTCACTAATTGTTTTTAAAGTAACACTAAAGAAGTATTTTAGTATTTTTGATGGTGTAGAACATTTTACAATGCAATTGGCCTTGTAACATTTCCCGCTATTGCTGTTGTTGTTGTATAGACCCAAGAAAGCTCTGATTGGGCAGATCTATGGCACTTAGGTAGTCCGTCAATGATTAGGTGCAGTCACAGATACGTTGCTTGAGATATACCATTAGTCTGCTAAACTGAGACCTACATAACAACCGCACATTTTCACAAAACAAATACACAACCTCATATGTAGACACCGTCGCAATCGTATCTTCTCATTATTGTCCATACCATGTGCGCAACTACTCCAGCACTACATCATTCACCCAGAAACCTGGTTACAAACAACACTATTCAATTAGAACCTACCAACTCCACCATCTCTCTTCTTACCAGCAATATCAGAAACAATTAAATATAACCAACTATCACACTCAACAACATAAATAAATATACCTCACAAACAGAAGACGAAAATACTCTGACTAAATCATAGTATTTTCGTAGAAGACATAGTAAAATCGATACGCAAACATACTTGGCGCACTCACAGGAACCCTATTTGGTCAATAGAAAGAAACAGCAACATTAACCTGTAAACAATACATTGGATCCACCAGGGATTACGCCAGCCCTGCCTGGACCCTAGATGTCTCCACAACAAACCACAATAAACGAAACAAAACACAACACAGTATTTTGTACACATACGTCATGCTAAAAACGTAATTTCTCCCACTGAATCCAGACAAATATAAAAACTCACAAACACACAAAAAGTAGCATTATTATCAATAATTTCTTTAGTCCCTTACATCCCAATGTTGAGATGTAAACCACCAATGATAAATGCAGAGGAACAGTAACTGTCGCACTCTAACCGAGTCCGTGCCTTACTTACAACCATTGTAGGCACCGCTAAACTCTGCAGAAATTCTGCGAACCAACAAGGGTACCACTACGCAATCGCTTGATCTGATAGAAATAGCAATCAAATTCTCTCAAATCAGACACTACGGTCTTTAAAAAAGGTAGGACGCATTAGATAATGTAGTCCTAGATATACAAATAGACAGAATGGTCACGGCTGGAATACACTTGACTAGGTCTGCTCGATCAGGGCTGACCCCGAGATAAACAACAACAACAACCACAAAACCAATGACAACAACAACATTAGACTAGGCAGCAGAGAGGGTGCAACAAGTCTAGACTATCATATGATAAACGGGGGAGCTTCTTACATGGTTGCTTTATCTTTTTGTGTTAATGGCTTAGTCAGAAAGGGGAAGGGCTGCGTCCATGACCGCCTTCATGTTTTCCGAAACTGGTGGGAGGAAGGGAGAAAGTTATCCTCAGACCGCAGACCTGGCTCGGATGCTTGTAACAGAGTGGAATCTGCTAAAAACACCCAAGGGCTAGGTGATGGTGTTAACCTGGGTGATGGATTAAGTCTACCATCCAAGAACAGAGCCGGTCCCACCGACAAGATTGCACACTACCAAATTTTGCTTACAAGGCTTTGGTCAACCCGAAGCTAAAGTAGAAGCCACTTGCCCAAGATGCCGCACTGTAGGATCGAACTTATAAGCATGTAGTTACGAAGTAGACTTCTTAACCACACAGCCCTACATGCGCCCACCTAGCAGTATGCTAAAGATAACAAGCAAATTTCCCTCAAATCACATGGTTATGGCTGCAATACCTTTCATCATAGGTTTGCTCGAAGAACATTGACGTTGGAGTTAAACAACAAAAACCTCTAAAAGTCTGAATGTGTAGTTTTGTTTTTTCCCGCTTTTTCTACAAATGGTAAAACATTGTAGTGAAACATTTTACATTATTTGCTAATATAAAAAAAGGCAAATCGGATGAGTCGTTAGAGCGTCAAATAGAATGCCTTGCATTATTTGTTCTGGCTCTCTGTGCTCTCTGAGTTCAAATACCGCCGCGGTCAACTTTTCCTATCATCATTTCATGGGTGATAAATATAGTACCGGCCAAGTGCTGGGGTCGATTCTTCTTTCGTCTCTTTCTCTCACTCTTTCAAAATTGGCTATAGCCGACAAGATGATACCTTGTAAAAAAACACTCGAAGGAAGACAACGGGAAAGCACCTATGCATTCTCTCACAAAAATTCCATGTAATCACATAGTGCTTGTCAAAGAAATCACCAAGAGCCGTGCTTTGACCTGAGAGCACAAGAGAAGAAGGCTTACGTTTAAGATAATAAAAGGAATATTTTAAATGGTGACAGCTGTTGATATATTGTTTTAATGTAGGTTGATTTCACATTTGTAACCTTTGTTTCTATTTAAATACATAAGTAATTAAATATAACGACGTATTGATTTTTTTAAAGGTGGAAAACATTTATGATTCATTTAAAATATAATATTGTCATTAATTACATCAGTGTAAACAGGAAATCGGTAAATGAAAACAATCAACGTATATAAATATGAGAATCAAGCAGAGAAAATTAAGCATTACATTTTCAGAATAGTATCAGAAAATGTTAATAGTATTTTAATGTTCTGATTAGTTATCTGTCGAAGTGATATTCCTTGGTCCACAGTACCAGTGGTCCTCTAATGATATGGATGTTATTTGCTAAGATAACCAGTTTTGTCAGATATTTCAAAAGTAACAACAGAGGTTTTTGTACGATGTCATTGTGCCCCTAAAAATCTATTAACATCTCCTTCTCCAGATGTTTTAGTGTTTTTTATTCCAAATGTCAGCCGTATTCAATGATCGAACACTTTGATATATAGTTATACAAAAGAAAAAATTTCCCCCTAAACCTCGAGAGAAAAAAAGTAGCACATACGAATTCTATTTTGTCCATTCTCAATGTGTATACCTTAGCTTACTATTCAAAGTAAAATGTTTGCCTTTTCAGTGGATACGTGTGTAAATTCTATTATACACGGAGATGAATGAAAGAATGAATATGTTATTTTTTATCTATACATACACACACACATATACATATATATATATGCATGTGTGTAAGTGTGTATATATATGTATGTGTTTGTGATTTATTTTGAGGCAATGTTTGGTTCTATTTATATATATTAATATTTTGAAAAAAGAACTTAGTCCACAATTTACTCCACGAGATCAAAGATTGTAATGCTTAGGCAGAGTTTGAAGTGAAAAACTACTGTTATTCATTTTGTATTGAAAGAATTATTTATCTCTATAAGAATGTGACGGAAAATTAAATACATGTTGCCTTCATATTAGAAAAATTACGACAATTATAAATTTGTATGTAACCTTTCTGACTTGATTTTTTCTCCTTAAAAACATTCTCTTTGGGTGATTGTTTACTACGTCACTATAACTATTTGTATATATAACATGATTAAGCAGGAATCTAAATATTTTCACATATCTTGTCAGAAAGATTTATCATTTTGTATCAGGTTATTAATAATTGTAAGATTGTAAGAGCAGGCGATCACTATGCTTTTTCAAAGCAAATTTAAAAATATCCCCATTGTACCTGCTCCACATATTCATTTCAAGGGTAAAGTTGTG
>JAOPJM010528371.1:0-10290 GCA_027124095.1 Muusoctopus leioderma
TGCTGTCTTTTATCTTAATTGCGCATGTGCGAAACAATATACAATATCAATTGTCAATGTGAAACGCTATCTTTAAGCTAGTGTGTTCCTGCTAGTATATATATATATATATATATATATATAATGTTTTAAAACATAACTGAATTTGTTTTTTTTATAACAAGTATAATTATTCCTAATACACTTTTTTCTATTTTATCATCAGCTAAATTTGAAAAAATCTGTTGGCCAAATCACATCTAAACACTCTATATTGTAGAAGTCTAACGTCTACAGCCTTGCTCCTTTTTGGTGGTTTTTTTTTTTTTCACCACTTATTCGGGGAGGGAAGGGTAGCACCTATAACCCTTTATTTTTTAAGAGCCTCTGAGACTGGTGGAAGGAAGAGCAGAAATTATCCCCAAACCAGAGACCTGGCCTGAATACTTTCAACTGAGTGAACTCCACTAAAAGCACCCAAGGTCCAGGTGGTGATGTTAACGTACATGACAGATTAGGTCTACCACCCAAGAACTAAGAATGCAGTGAGCCAGAACAAATACCACAAGACATCTCGTCTGATGCTCTAACAATTCCATCAATCCACCACCCTGGACTGGTACTTTATTTTATTGACCCCAAAATGAAGAAATGCAAAGTTGACCTTGGTGAGATTTGAACTCAGAATGCAGAGAGCCGGGATAACTACCACAAGACATTTTGTCTTATGCTCTAATGTCTCTGCCAATTTGCTTCCACAAAATCCAAAAGTCTCACAAAAGAGAGAGAGAGAGAGAGAGAGAGAGAGAGAGAGAGAGAGAGAGAGAGAGAGAGAGAGAGAGAGACCCTATCTTCTAGCTCATATACACTTTACTGTATTCTAAAGCAAAGCACATTACAATATACATAAAAAGAGGAGGGACAGAGGTGAAAGGAGTTGTTTTTTATTAGCTCCAGGTCAGCCCTGATTGGGCTATGATTAAAGATGTTACAGCCATGACCATCCCTGTCTTTTACTCAGACACAGTGTATCTAGGATTACAATATATCCTTCATTTTTAAAGAAAATAATGTATGGTTGGAGAGAGATTTGGCTGCTAATTCTAGCAGATTGAACAATCACATAGAGGCCTCAATCTGACTCAAGCTGAAGGAGGGAAATTATCAATTTCAAACATTGCCACACTGCATTAAAAGGCAAATAAATACTATTTGCACTTCACAATTAAACTAGTGTATCTAATTTATAAAACACCACCTTTAGTAATTTTTGAAAAACATCTAACATCTAAATTTGCAAAGCTACACAATCAATGTTAGCATAGAAACGCATCTAAGAATCTTATCAAAAAATTGGTATAGCATCTAATTTAATGTAACTTATAGCATTTAAAAAAGTTTCTTGATAAACATATTTACAGAATCTGCTTTCACTGGGTAACTTTCACCGTATTTAAATAAAGTAGTTTAATGTAACCCAAAGATCTACAGTGGTTAGTCTTGACATATATATTCGTCATTCTTATCTTTTCATAAGTAATGTACTTTGTCCTTCAATAAGTCACTCAACACTACTTAGTTCAGTTGTCAAGAAAAAAATCATCTAGGAACACATGGGAAAGTGTTTTTGTAAATAATATTTGATATCTTTATATCTCATATAAACTTAACTTATATTCCTTCATTCTATGATATATATTGAAAAACATCATATTAATTTCATTAGCTATTTGAAGGTCTTCCACCACTAGGAAACCTCTACGTGGTTGCTCAACTTGCAAGAAATAACAGCAAAATTTCTCTCAAATTACAGTCAACCGTCTTAAAAAAGGAAGGACACATTGAACAATGTAGTTAGTCCTTGATATACAAAAGAAACATGATCATGGCTAGAATGCCTTTAATCATAGGTCTGCTGCTCAATCAGAGCTGATTTGAAGCTAAACAATAACAACAATTTGTAGAAAAAAATATATAATAGTTTAGAAGAAAATGTTTTCTTATTGTGTTTTGACTTAAGCAATCTCATTGTTGTTGATGTTTAATAGAATCTTTCTGTTAAAAGACATAATAAATCCATGTTGATTATAGATTGTATTGTAAATGAATGTTTGAATGTGAAAATAAGAATTTTCGAATTGATAAAACAAATAATAAATTACTTCATTGTTACATGAAGAAACTTCTAAATGAATCATATATTTTATACATGAAATTGTCTTCTACTTTTATATTTAACAGGGGAGAAGTTACAAATGGTGGTTTTGGTCTTGTACTGGATGGTTCTGATGTATATACATTTTTTCATTTTTTTTTCTCCATATTCTTATGAAAAGGCGCATGGCCTAGTGGTTAAGTGGTTGGGCTCATGATCGTAAGGTCGTGGGTTTAATTCCTAGACTGGGTGGTGCATTGTGTTCTTGAGCAAGACACTTTATTTCATGTTGCTCCAGTCTACTCAGCTGAAAATGAGTACCAGCATTAACTGGGGGTTAACCCTGCGATGGACTGGCAGCCCATACAGGGAGCAGGCCTGCACTCTCAGTTGCTTAACACTGCAGGAACTGGGATAAACTCTGGCCTAATGGGCCCATACGCTCAAGAGGGACCTTAACTTAAACTTATATTCTTATAACAGTCTAAAAAGAGTCCAAAAAAAATAAACATGATTATTAATCTGTTCACATACATCTATCTAACTTGTCCTTTCTCAAATACTTTTTTTTCCACTGACTTGCTATATTAACTGCTACTTATCTAAAGTATAATGGCTCTGAGTTAAAATGCTGGTCAACTGACCACATGGTCATGAGTTATAAGCAAGGCATATATTGTTGTTGTGTAGCTCCTCTCAGCACTGCTAAAGAAGTCCAATGGCACATAGGTAATTGGTGGAATGACTGGTTGAAATCTACAGATCCAGTAATCTGAATATACCATACATCTGTCCAGTTGAGGACCCCCACTGTGTACTAACCTGTAGTGGTTTGTCACGTGGGATATAATGTGATAGTCTGGGTATCTTACATATCCTCTACTGCCCAGCCTGCCCTTATATGATTGTAGACTTTAGTGTTGGTCTAGTTTACCCGCTTCTGCTGTGGCTGAGTCGGAGTGCAACAGTTGTTGGTCATCAACACTTATTTCTGGAGGTGTGCATTCTAGAATCTAGGACTATTTTACCTTGCTTGTTATCCCCAAAAAAAACCCACAGCCATCCCTCACATTCAAGGATGACATAGTATATGCATATACCATGCTTTTGCTAAGGGTTTAGGTGCCCATGCAGTCATGAGCAGACACAGACACCCTCTCGGCCCTCCCACCTTTGACCCAGCAGAATATCGGGGATGTGACAGCTGGAGGGAGAGAAGGCTACACCAGCGGAGCTGCTGCTGGTACACATTTTCAGCTGTGAAGTAAAGTGCCTTGCTCAAGGAATCGAACCCATGATCTTTCGATCATGAGCCCAGTAGCCTAACCACTAGGCCACATACCTTCACTTGCTTGTTATATCTTCTAATTAAAACCTGTTTATAAACTTAGTCTACAGATATTAAAGAAGAGGAAAGAGAATTGTCCAGTGAGTTTAGAATTATTTTTTTGCATCTAGGGAATTGTAGAGGGTATTTTATGTGTTGGGAGGTTGCAATAACCTCCTACAGGGAGCCTGGTCTGAATACTTGCAACAGTGTGTACTCTGCTAAAGGTATCCATGGACCAGAGGTGATATTAAATGTGACAGCGTGATGTGCCAACTATCCAAAAAAAATAAAAGGGGATCTCTCTATGCCATATAAAACAGGACTACACTAGAGGAATGTAGCTCATGTGGGTTTATGCCTAACTGCAAATTTGTATATAATAAATTTTTCCTTCTGTAATTTAGCTGCAATTTCCTTTCTCTTATTAACATATCAGCTTATTAAATTATAAATGATACTTTTACAAACAAAGCTTTTCATAGTTTGTGTCTGTTATGCTCTTATTTACTTAAACACCTTTGCCCACATATATCTCAAAGTATAATGCTAATATTTTTCCTTTATTGACAGAGAGCTGAACACCAGGCAAGGTCTATGTTAGCCTGGGATGTTTCAAATGGAGTAAGTTTTTAATTTTTTTAATTTTTATATTTAAAAAATTATTTATATATGTTTATAAAATATGTTTTTCAAAGATTAGTTTTGAAGAAATAGAGTACATGACTTATAAGTCTTAATTATTTTTCACTTTCTGAAGAAGCTTGTTGCATAATTAACTAACAACTCCATTTGTGGAATACATGGTCATTCTGTTGTATGTTGCACACTGTTTCATACCATCACTGAGGTTGAGAAAAATAATTTCTTTAAAAAAAAAAAATTAAAATGGAAAAAGTAGTTACAAAAGAAAATTATTCATTTAACATTATAAAATTTTCTGAAAAATAAGAATAACTTTATATCTGCAGATATTATAAATTTCTAAAATATTTCCCATCATATATCCTCAAATATAAGACAACCTCGAATGTAAGGCAGCCTCCAGTTTTCTAATGAAACAAAATTTTTTGAGTTCCAGCTTGAATATAAATATGTTATGTTCAAAAGGGTAGTTACATATAGATATTAAAAATCACATATTATTTATATTAAATAAGATTTTGAGGGACAATGTTTGAAATTAATAAATAAAACTCTTTTTACATTCAAGCTTATACAGCATATTGTAAAAGTTTTCTTTAAAAATATCTCAAAAGTATCTTTAGCAGACAATAGATTTTCTTTATCATAGAAAGACTTTAAATCCTCATCAATTCTTTATGACTTTTAGAAACATATTAAAAAAGAGTGTCTTTTAAATAAGTTTCTCTGGCTTCATCAAGCTGAGTTCAATGGTAAAGACAGACTAATTCAAGTTTATAAATGCTATCAGAATTATATCTAGAATATGAAATAGTTTCAAATAAAGTAAATGTAATTTATATTTTTTTAAATAAATATAGTTGAAGAAAGTAAAATGAACCCATTCCATCTTATAGGTTGCTCGTCGCAGTTGGTCAGGTAACTTGAAGGCTCAAGAGACAATTAAGCTGACCATGAAGGATAACCCAAGTCTCCAAGTGACAATACCATACAGCACCGAAAATGATTCCATGATTGAAAATGCACTAAAAACAATTGCATAAATCATTATTTTCTGGTTTCAACGAAAAATAGAATTAAAGAACATAGCAGATGTCTTGTAAAAGGAATGTTTATAAAAAGAATATTGATATCCTATCAAGATTTTCACAAACATATTGAAAATATAGTCTACCTAAAACCAAATTGAAAGAATATGAAATTTACTCTATTTATTGAAAATAGATAATATTGATAAATTTTCTACATTGTCGCAATAAAATAGATTGTAACTAAATGTGTTGTTTTCTTTACATTTTGACAAAAGATTTCACCAATTGCTTGTGTGTATTCCATCCATCTATCCATCTTCCTCGTCCACTTATTCCTGAGAAGGTCGTGGGGACAGAGTCCTCAGACACGCCTTCCAGAGGGGGGGGGGTCCTATCATGAGCAACCATCAGCAAGTGATCCGTGTATATTACCATAAAATAATTAACATATATTCCAAACCATTTAATTAGAAAAGTCTTAAACAGTAATCTATTGATACTGCAATTAAAGGAAAATTCTAGTATTTGCTAATAATCTTTTATCTGATTCAAATCAGATATATTTTGTAAGAAGACCATTCAGTAACCAACAGTAAATGCTAAGTTATACTAAATATACATTATTAATAATTCACTTCAGATAAAATGGTAAACTCTTTTTCATTCATATTACAATTACTAAGTGAATTGCTTGTAGAAAAAAAGCAAATATATAATATATTTTCACAGATCTGCATTTCAGGAATAAGATATTTGACAAAACAACACTTTATTCAGTACAAATACTTTATTCAATTATCGTGACTGGTTTATGGAGACAGGTTTTTTTTTTTAAATATTGAAATCTTCAAGATATTGCTTTACAGTATCAGATGGACCATATTTTGATGTTAACTTGTTCTTTAAATTTGGAAGTGGACTGTCTAAAATATTACCCATTACACCTTAGATGCATTCCTTCATTAAATTCCAGCTGTCATTGATTATGGCACATAGATAATATACGCAGCTGCATTCTAGCAAAGAATACAACCTACAATATCTGGAGAAACTCACCCCGCCTTCCACCAGCTGGGCAACTTTTACCAACTTTTGCAACTCTGGCTAAACTATTATTCAAAAAGCAAAAGATACCTTTATGCATCATACTGCTTGCAAGCTCTGCTGCCTGCCAAATTACAGCCAACCCTTCTGGTCCCTTGCCAAAAAGATCTCTACCAACTTTATGGATTCCTTCTAACCACCACTCCTCAATCAAGATGGCTCTGTAAGCAGCACACCCGCAGAGAAAGCTTCCACATTTACTGCCTACTTAGTTTTAAACTCCACAATACACACAGTGAACAAGACTCCTCCAAAACTTTCCTTCCACTCCACAATTTTCACAATGGTTTACATAAACAGGCCAAGTGTGAAAACACTTCTGGTTGCATCAACCAAGAACACTGACTCTGACAATGTCCCTTCCAGTACCTTTAAATGCAAAGATTCAGAGCTAGCCCCTATCCTCAGCAAAACCTTCAATCTTTCTTTCTCTACATGGATCAATCACAATCTTTAGAAATATGCCATACTGTGTCCCATCCCAAAGAAGAGTAACCTCTCTGACCCTACCAACTACCAGCCTATCACTCTCATTTCCAATATCTCAGGGCTGATGGAAATAATCCCCTTTTCCAACACCTTATGTCTCTCTCCTTCCTCATGATCTCTCCAGGTGATCTCACATTCATAACATAGCAAAAACTGCATCCCAAAGTCTAGGTAAGATCCAAATTTGTTTAGTGCCAATCATTCATAATCATTCCTCCCCAGAACTACAACCCTCTTTAACTCCCCACCCACATTTTTCATGCAGATGGGCTTACAGATGTTCAAATTGAACATCAACCTCATCAATTTCACTAGTTGGGGAAGGCTTATAAAGATCATGGGCACTGCCCTGTTCCTCTCACTAACTAATTAAAAAAATTAAAATTTGAAAAAAAGAAACCAATAACATCAAGTAAATCATAGTGCACATTTGCTGAAAATAAATTACTATACATAGGTACAGGCAGGGCTGTGTAGTTAAGAAGTTTTCTTCGCAATCACATGTTTTTAGACTTGATTCCATTGTGCAGCATTTTGGACAAGTGTCTTTTAATTTAGTCTTGGATTGACCATGGAGTTTGGTAGATGGAAACTGTGCAGAAGCCTGTCATATAATATATATGCATAGGTGTGTATGTGTGTGTGTGTGTATGTGTGTCCCTTTGTTTATGTGTTTCACGCAAAACCACTGGTTAAAACCGGTGTTGTGTCGAAAAAGTAACTTAACCACTTGATAAATCATCATCATCATCATCATTTTACATCTGCTTTTCCATGCTTGCATGGGTTTGTACGGGTCCTCTCCAACACAGTATCTTGCCACTTTTTGTAATCCTTTGTCATCCCCTTCATGAGGCTCAGCATCTTGAATTCTGATTTCACTACCTCTGTCCATGTCTTCCTCTTCCACGCCTTCCTTCCACTTGGATCACCTGGCACTTCTTTACCCAACTGTCATCATCCATATGCATTACATGTCCATACTAGTGCAGACATCTCTTGCACACTACATGTGATTCCTCATATAGCCAGTCTTTCTCTCAACTCATGTGCCCCGTCATTCATGCATGCTAACATTACAAATCCAATGGAGCATATTCACTTCATTTCTTGTCAGCCTTTGCACATCCTCTGCATTCAATGCCCATGTCTCGCTACCATGCAATATCGCACTTCATACACACGCATCATAAAACCTACCATTCACTTGGAGAGAGAATCCATTTGTTGCCAGCAAAGGTAACAGCTCCCTGAACTTTTCAACCTGGTTCTTATTCTGGCTACTATGCTTTCAGAACACCCTCCTCCACTGCTGATTAGGTCAGAGAAGCTATCAACTACTTCTATGGAGTCTTCTGAGCATTGGAAAGAATGTATTTTACTGGTACTCTGACTGTTAACTACTCCTGTACATCTGCCACATACAAAGTCTCTTTTCTCTGATAGTCTACCTATGATCTCACTACACCCCTTTTGCACCCATATTTTACATTGAGTACAATGAGTGGCTTACTCTTAGCTAAGAATTTTTCTTGCAGTTGTCTCATCCATGGTACCCCTATCTGGCACAAATTCAAACTACATCTCACCTAAGCTAACTCTCTTCCTTATAAGTTGTGCTAAAAATCTTTCTGTTACTTTCATAACTTCGTCAATCAGTATGATGCCTCTGTAGTTTTTTTCTTTCGAGAGCATCCCCTTGTAGCAGTTGATAATGAGACTGTTACACCAGTCACTTGGTATAACACCACCCTATACTACTTGGTTGACTATGCGAGTGACTAACTTCAGACCTACTTCACCAGATATTTTCAGTATCTCAGCGACAACCTCTGATGGTCTGGCAGTTTTCCCTGCCTTCACAACCTTAATGGCCATTTGGACCATATAACTGTTAACTTCAATAGCTGGTCCCTCTGTTGGGTCTACTAGGGATAGTCCCTCTTCTTTTCACACATTCTCCACTTTCAACAACTTCTCATAATAACACTTCCAAGCTTCTTTCTTCTCAGCGTCAGTGGGGATAAGTGTGCCACTATCATTCCAAACACACTTTTTCCCCCCCCCGACATCTTAATCATGCTGACACACTGTTTTGTAATCTGGAACACCTCACACCTTTCATCCTCTCGTCGCGAATATTGTTCTTTTCTGCCTGCTTTCTTCCAGTCTTTCCAAGCCTGTCTTTTAGCTTTTATTGCTCTATCTACAGTACTATTCCACCACCATATCACCTTTAATCTTGCAAGTACCTTGCTCCAACCACAGATCTCATCCATGGCCTGTAGCAAGTTGTCTCGTAGAAACTCTCAGTTTCCCTCTATAAGTCCCTATCTCTACTTCTCGTCATACGCATCACATATAACCTCTCTGAACCTATATTTACCAGGAGGATCTTTCAGTTTCCACACCTTCCTTCTCTAGATTGTCTTGGGCATCTGGGTCCATCTAGCTCTTACTCTGAAGTCACTAATCCCTAGTCTATCTTGAGTGGTACATTCTTCTCCGAAGAAAGAGTATTCACAACCATCTGTCTATTCTGTTTTCTGTCAGAATGAAGTCTATTTGGTTTACATGCTTGCCTAATTTGTAGCTAATCAAGTGGTTGGTCAGTTTCTTAAAGTTTGTGTTGCAGATGGTTAGGTCATTTATATCACAAAACTCCAGGTGCCTTGAGCCTTCCTCATTCCTCAATTCATATACATAGCCACCATGTACTCCAGAGAAACCATCATGGTGCTGCTTGACATGTCCATTGAAGTCACCAGCTGTGACAATGCAGTTGCTGATATTTGTTATTGAGGTGGTCAGAAAAACGGCCTCATAGAAATGGTCATTTTGCTCATCTGACAGTCCTGATTGTGGTGCATAAGCAGAGATAACAGTTACCTATGACTTTTCTTAGCTTAATTATTGTTGCATACTCTGACTACCTCAATTACTTTATCTCACCATTTCTCTGCCAACAGTATACCTACACCACCTACCTCTTCATTGTTACATACCTAAAATAATTTGTATCTGTGTTCTTTGCCTGTGAGGAGTCTGGCTGAGGCTCCCCTCCACCTTACCTCTTTCACACAACACACATCTATTTACCTCTGCTCTAGCATTTCTACAAACTCTCCAGACCTACCTTTCGTTATACCAATATTGATAGCAGTAGACCTAAGTTTTTACCTGACAAAAAGAGAAGGATATCTGGTGGTAGGTGGGTTGTCCTTTGAATTCTGTTTTATGCACAGTAAGAATATATATATATATATATATATATATGTTTTCTTTTTTTCTATGTCCGCTTTCCATACTGGCATGCGTTGGATGGGTCGTCATGGTCCAAGTCAATTCTTATTGGGAGTTACTGCCCTCCTAGATGGGTCAGAGGTCTACATCTCGCTTGTACATTACACTTTTGGCATGGTTTCTACGGCTGGATGCCCTTCCTATCACCAACCACTTTACAGAGTGTACTGGGTGCATTTTATTTTATTGTGGCACCAACACTAGCGAGGATACCCAGGCTGAGAAGTCCTCTACTCTACAGTCTCTGCCCTTTGGAG
>JAOPJM010528380.1:0-10290 GCA_027124095.1 Muusoctopus leioderma
TAAATTTAAGTATGAGCACTTTAAAACAAATGGTTTTTATTATAGAACCAAGGGCGGTTTGGTATCAAAAGGGTTAAATAAAGAAGGGTACATTGAACAATGCAATCCCTGGATGATCAAGGCTGGAATGCCTTCTTTGATCATAGGTCTGCTTGATCAGCTGACCTGATACTAAACAACAAGCTATTAACTACAGACCATACTAAAGGCAACAACTGAATATTAATTTTGTTTAAAAAATAGAAAGCACAGCTGCCCTTGTTTGGCTCCTGGTCTCTGTTGCTCACAACAAAGCTTTTTTTTAAATGTTGTGTAACTCCAGCATGGCCACATCCAACTGGCTGCAACTATCACTTGGTCATTGGAACATCACCACTGAAGACTTCATCATTCTGTAGGGGATTCAATAGAGATACATATTGAAGTGATTTTATATTGTATTCTCTTGTCCTATTGTACACTAATAACCTGTGTCAATTTATGCAGTGAGGGCCACTGGAGAGTATTAGGAGTAAACTGTACTTCTTCATGTACCTGTTTACAGTTATGTGTACTGGGTCAATGAGGTAACACTGATGATGGAATATAAAGCAACCCTTCACTTCCCTATTACTTACATCAATGACTTGTATCTCTCCAAATTACAAATAGGTTGAGTAGTATTGGAAATTCTGGGCATATGAACTATATACCCTTCAGCTGGTAGTCTATCACTCTATCAACTCCACCACTTGTGATTTTTAGCATGATTAAAAATACCAATTTATATATTGGTTTGTAGCTAGGTCACTGGAAGTGTAATTCTACACCACACTGCTTGTCATTCATTGATTAGTTAGTTACCTAACTCATTTGGTCATATGGAAGGAGCACAACTTCAAAACATTATCTTCATGGAATGTATATCTAGAGCAAGCCAGCCTTGTGAAGCCCCTCCCTGTTCAAGCTATACCTACCAGTGAAGTTTACCAATAACTGTAAGGTCATGAATCAACCCTAAATTAGACACTGCTCCTGTTGATTACAGCAGTGAAATGTACCTACTTGTGGTACCTAGTTACAGCTCAAGCTAACAAAGTAGCCTCTATGGCTGTTCAACCTGCCAAATCTCAAATTGTACCCCACCATTTTAAAAAGGAAGGTTAATGTAGTCTTAGATAGAATGTCTGAAAATAAGATGGGATGGTCATGGATGGAGTACCTTTGATCATAGATCTGCTCATTCAGAGCTCACCTACTTACAGCTAGGTGGACAGCCATTTGGAAGGTAAGTGTATTTGCCACGGACATAATGCTGTGCTGGTATCAAGATGTGAACCTTTGATGCTATTGACCTAGCTAGCTGTGTTTCCCATTGCAAACTTTACTTTGAGTTAGATAGTTGCATCTAATGGGTTTGTTTCATCTAAATTCAAAGATGGATTTATTCACAACACAAATCTTTCTTAATCTCATAGGAATTCTATACTCAACAGAAGCTTTAAACTTAGTGCTGTAATGTAATGAAGCACTCATGAATTATCTGATGACATTTGCTGCTTACCCTGTGGTAACTATTTACAACAAGGTGGATACATAGAGTACAGCATTAGTGATGGAATGTGTAGTAGCTGATAGCCTGATACTTTATTGACTTGCTCAGCAGCTGCAGTAATTACAAGTTCTCTTAACTATTTACACTAATTAAATTGAGACATTTAGAATAAAATGACTTGCCCAGAGACACAACAGTGTCTGCAGTGGATTGGAACTCACAAACCACGAGCTGTGTGTGTGAAAATAAATATATATATATATATATAGGCATGGCTGTATGTAAGTTCACTTTGCAACCACATAGTTATGGGTTCAATTCCACTGTGTGGCACCTTGGGCAAGTGTCTTCTACCATAGTCTTGGGTTGACCAGTGTCTTCTGAGTGGAATTTGGTAGACAGAAACTGTGCAGAAGGTTGTTGCATATATATATATATATATATTTCACCAATGTAGTGAAGGATGTAAATATTAGCAAGAAAACTGAAAAGCCAGTGCTTTTCGAATGAGGTCACTTACGATATTTGTTCTGTACCAAGTTACAGACACTCCCTTCCCACTCTCTACTATCAGAAATACAGTGAACCAGAGTTTGGCCTATTGGAAACATGTAACCAATGACATTGTTGTTCACCAATTGTGATATAAAATTAGTTACTAAATATCTTCAACTCTGGGGACAATGAGGGAGTTTCAATGTGATCGATCATATCCTACTGACTTAAAAAAGGAAGGACACATTGTGCAATGCAGTCCTAGATATATAAAAGGAATGGATGTGTCTGACTAGATGCCTTTGATTATAGGTTTGCTCAATCAGAGCTGACCTGGGGTTAAACAATATCTTCACCTCTACATACCATAGAAATAGGTTTCGTAACCAGATAAAGATCCTGGTGAGTTGATATTACAATTCAGTTCATATGTGCTGCTAATGCCCTTTGGAAAGGCTTGAATTCCACATTCCCCTAATTTTCCCTCATCTAAAATATAGGGGCTTTCTGCCCAGTCACGAAAAAACAGTATTTTTAGTATAAAGATGTACTATTAACTGCTTCCCCTTCAAACCCATACTCTTAGTCGTTCCCTCCAAAGAAAATTGCATAGATAACATCCAATCTCTGCCCCACCCATCACACCCATATTCGTACTCTTTCCCCCTCGCCCTCACATCACTCACCTATTTACACTCTCACGTCGCGTTTACCCTCAAAGAACAGAGACTATGTAGAGTAAAGAGGACTCTGTAGCCTACAAGAAACAAGGCATCCTCTCTAGTGCTGGTGCCGTGATAAATTGCACTCAGTGCACTCCATAAAGTGCTTGGCAATCAAACAGACAACTTAGGATAGAGAGAACTCTTCGGTTGTGTCTTAGACATGACAACCTCTCTAGTGATGGTGCCACAATAAAATGCACCCAGTACACTCTGTAAAGTGGTTGGTGATAAGGACATACAGCTGTAGAAAATATGCCAAATGAAATGAGATATGGGTCACCAACCTAGGAGAGTGGTGACTCCAAATCAGGACCTGACTTGGTCCAAAATCACTTGTCTAACCCATACCAGCATGGAAAATAGACGTAAAAAGATGATGATGTACCTCTATACCTCAGAGTTGGTTTTGGACTAGATGCTTTTTGATAACTTTTATGTCTTACAGTTCTGAGTTCAAATCCTGTTGAATTTGGTCATGGCTGCATAGATGGAGAGAATCTCTTTATATTGAAGAATAACATTTAAATCTAAATCTGGCTGACTGGAGCAAGAATTGTTTCACTGAAAGCCTTATGAAAGAGGCAGGTTGTATCTAGACATAAGACCACAAATTGTATGATCATGGCTGGAACACTTTTTATCATAGATGTGCTTGACCAAAGCTAAACAATGATAGGTTCCACTTAATGATTAGCAGTTGGAAGAGAATCCATTGGTAAAAATAATGACATAGCCAGAGTTGATACTATTAACCTCAGGGAACTAAAACCTAGTTGTAGCCTCAGCTGGCCAGATGTTTATCTCTTACTGTACAACACTCATATCTCTCTCTCTCTCTCTCTCTCATTATTATCATCGTATTTTACAGCCCTTCCTGATGCCAACCATTTTAGTCGCCTCTTAACAGGGATACAGTGTACCTATTCTGGAAACCAGGATACACAAAATTGAACATTGAAGCTATAAAGTTAATCAAATTCTTTTACCACACTTCATAATATATATATATATATATATATATTTCAAGGCACAGGCATGGCTTGTGGTTAAGCAGTTCATTTCATAACCACATGGTTCAGGATTCTATACCACTGCATGGCAGCTTGGACAAGTATCTTCTACTATAGCATTGAGCTGACCAATGCCTTGTGAGTGAAATTGGTAGACGAAAACTGAGTGAAAGCCCAACATAAATATATATATAATATATATATTTCTGTGCACACCCTTCATTGTTCTCTCTCTCTCTATATATATATATATATTCCCATACTTAATCAGTATGGTTGGTGATAGGAAGGGCATCCGACTAAAATGCTGCCTCAAGAAATCTCTGTCCAACCCATGCTAGCATAGAAAAACAGACGTAAAACGATGATGATGATATATAGGATTTGGGATTTTATATGGTTTTAGTAATTTTGTTTTTCATTATTTCTTATTTTATTTAATTTGTATGTTAAGTAACTTCAGTTTAGTGATGATTTATTCGTTTTTAATATATGTTTTATAATCGCTATGAGGTTATGTCGGTTTTTCGTTTTAATCTATTTATATTGTTTAATGGTTATTAGATATTAGCTTACATTAGAAGGATTTTAGGATTTTTATTTGGTTTAAATATTATTTCTGTTGGTTTGTGTGGTTGGTAACATTGTTTAGTGACAGTTTGTTCGTTTTTATTAATTATGTTTAGTACTTTTTTTTTTTGTTGGTTTGTTTGTTTGTTTTTTTCTGTTATTCCCAAGCAGCGTTTAAATATATTTTTGGTGCTGTTGACACCGTCGGATTGAATGGTACTGCCCAAGTGTCGAAACCATAGTGATTTCCAATTGGCAGCTGACAATGGGATGTCTATGTTTATTTGTATATGTTTATTGGTGTGTGTTTTTCATACCTTCTTGTGTACCCTGTGTTCTCGTCATTTCAATGTCATCCTTTATAGTGGTCCCGTTTCTTGTATGGTTCTTCGGTTGTCGTGAATTTTTAGTCTGCTTCTTAGCCATTTGATTAGCGGGTTAATAGTGAAAGTTAACTGGGGTCGTCTAGGTCTTGTTTCTAGTGTTTTAATGAGTGTCAATTTCTGGGATTTAGCGAAGTTGGATTTTTAGGAATAATGTTAGCCAATATTTTAGTTTTGGTCGATTTGTGACATATATATATATAATAATAATAATTCTTTCTAATATTGGCACAATGCCAGAAATTTTAGGGGTAAGTCGATTAAATCGACCCAGTACTTGACTGGTACTTTGTTTATCGACCCCAGATGGATGAAAGGCAAAGCTGGCCTCGGCATATAGATATATAATAGTAATAATAATAAAAAGAATCAATTGCTAGACCTTTTTGTGACCAGAGGTAGCCATCAATGGGCCACCAGGCTTATTGCCTTCAGGAGATCTGGGAATGTGGATTGAGAGGTTTGAGTTTTCCCAAGGGTATTAGCAGAATAAGTGAAATGGCTACAAGCAGATATTGAACATGTGTCACAAACATGTTTCATGCAAGACCGTATCACATACGCTGCAGTACTCACCATTAAAGACAACCAAGGAGAAGTGGGGAATGAGAGAGCTTCTACATAGTTGCTCATCAGGCTAGAAGTAACAACTAAATCTCACTCAAATAACAGCTTACCATCTTTAAAAAATAGGAAGAAAACATTGGATAATGTAGTCCTAGATACAGTGTCTGAAAAACAAAAAGACCAGATGGTCAAGGTTGGAACTTCTTTGATCATAGTTCTGCTCAATCAGGAGTGACCTGAGACTAAACAACAGCAATTACGTATTTTATTATCTCCCCCTCCTCTCTCCAAGTACAATCTAATCTGTTAAATTCTTTCACCACTCTTCATAATCATAATCATCCTCGTCATCGTCATCATCATTATCATTTTTACATCCACTCTTCCATGCTGACATGGGCTGGACAGGACTTTTGAGGCAGTGTTTTACAGCTGGATGCCCTTCCTAATGCCAACCCTTTTAGTTGCCTCTTACAATATGCAGGGATACAGAGTACCTATTCTAAAAAGTGGGTTACATATGGGGTAATATCAACATTTATATTTCAATCTGTGAAAGACAGTTATACTTTTCACATCTCTTTATCACTGCATTCTTCTTCTTCTTCTTCTTCCTCCTTTCTCTCTCTCTCTTTCTTTCTTTCTTTCTTTCTTACATTTTCTAGTTTTCAGTTCTTTCTTTTTACTCCTTTTTCCTTCTTCTTGTTACTTTTCCATCATGGCAAACCCGGTATACAGTCAGATTATATTACCATGACTGTTGGCATAGCACATACACACTCGCACTTACATACACACATGCTGACTTACATGACTCACAAAGACTTACATACATACATACACACTCATGCATAAACTCTCTCTCTCACACACACATTCTCTCTCCAAAACATTTAAATACACACACAAACTTTAATAGACTGTCTCTCCATCCCATTAACTTACATTCATACATACATACATACATACACATGTTTATACACAAACACCCCCCCCCCTCTCTCTCATACACAAACTTTCACACACATTCTCTCACTCTCCTTATTCACTTGCATACATACATGCACATGCATAAACTTCCATACACACACATGAATAAACTTTCATATACTCTCTCCCCTTCCCATTCACTTACATATATACATACATACACACACATGCATAAACTTCCACACATACACATACTCTCTCCTTCTCATTCACTTACATATATACATATGTATGTATGTGTATATGTATGCAGAAACATTTTCACATTCAGACATTCACACACACACATACATCACTGTTACTCCAGACATATATGATGGAGGTTAAGAATATCTATTCAATGTAAATCTAATGCTATTTTACTGTTCACTTGATTTCTTCAGAAAATGTTTTTCTGATCATTTTTTTTCTATCACACTGGTTGACAATGTCAATTTAGTCACTGAAGTACTAAACTGAACTCTTCATTTCTTTAAGGCTTTCAACCCATATATGTGTGTGTGTGTGTGTGTGTGTGTGTATATATATATATATATATATATATATACACACACACACATACATATATATATAAAACTGGGTTTATTCATATTCTTACATGGCCACAGTTGTTTCAGCAAAGCAGATAAATGTTAAGCATCATCAGAGAAGATGTTTCAGAACTGTAAGTTAAAGCTATATATACTTTAGTTTAGGCTGGGGAGGGATGAAGGAGAGCAGGAAAGAGGGAGGGGGGAGGGATAGCAAAGTTATAAGAGAGATATGGAGAATAAGGGGAGGAGATGTGTGTTCAACAAGTTGAAAGTATGATGAATTATGGGATAGGAGTGATGATATTGTTATGGAAATAAATGTGTATAGGTTATAGGGGTTAGTTTATGTTTAGCATTGCAAACGAGAAAAAGAGTACTCAGTACATGTAGTAGAGTTTACATATTTGTATAAAGTCAATGATTCATTCTCTCACTATACAGCGAGGCTGTACTGATAAAGTCTGAATGAGTTTGTCCCACAAAACTCAGAGTAGCTAGGGAGTGAATCATCAACTTTATACAAACAAATATATATGACATAGCCTTAAAAGTTAAGAGACAGGCCTGGAAGGGGGGGGGGTTTAAGAGACAGGCCTGGAAAGGGGGAAGTAAGGAACAATATCAGGTAGCTAGACGTTAAGTATACTTAGCAATGAGAGAAGCTAGTCATTCGCATAATCAATCAGGTAGTTACAATCATTAAGTTACAGCATAACTGATTAGGAAGAGAATCGATGAGATACAGTTCAAGTTTGTGCCAGAATTGAGTACCACTAATGCCCTCTTCATAGTGAAACAACTACAGAAGTTCTTAGCTGAGAACAAGCTACTATATCTAGCATTTGGTGACTGGGAGAAGGCATATAACAGCGTTCCACACAATGTAGCCTGATGGTTGCTAAGAAAACTGGGTGTAGATAAATGGCTGGTGAGAGTTAGCAATGAGTTTAGGAAAGAATTTAGAATGCAGATAGTTGTCCACGAGGGCTTGCTCTCTCCCCTCCTGTTTATCATAGCTCTCTTGGCAATAACAGGAGTTCAAGACTGGCTACCCATGGGAACTCCTGTGTGCTGATGACCTAATTCTCATAGCTAAATCTGTCAAAGAATTAGAGGAAAAGTTCCAAATATGGAAGCAGAGCCTAGAATCAAGAGGTCTAAAAGTAAACCTAGCAAAGACAAACGTCTACAGTGGCTGCCACTCAAGCACTCCCAACTCACTCATCTCTCTCGTTATTTATACTGTCCCCCCCCCCCCCCCCCCCCCCCCCCCCCCATACCCCACCTAACCATTATACCTAATTCTTCCTCCCAAGACATTGTTCCTCTGGAATCCCTTCCCTGGCCATGTTCTTCCTGCATCTATCAACTTGCAACTATTTAAGAGGGGCATGAACTATGTCTATCTCTCTGGTCTTGAAGGGCTTGCAAAGGACATAAACACAGCCCCTTCTTCTCAACCAAACCAATAATTATAAAAAAAACCTGTCAACTGTCATCAGTCCTGTTACAGCCTTCTTTCTGTAGTTAGTATTTGGTAAATAAAGGAGTCTAATGCTTCTGTGTCTTTTGAGGTGATGCAGATTCGTCTGGAATCTTACACAGTGATGTTTGAATATGTTGACATCCACTCCCTGTAGGTCCTTTATGTTTTTCAGTAGGATATTGAAAAGCTGTAGTCCTTTGAACTGCAAGTTATTGCAATATCTGGTTATATCTATAGACGAGGAGGGTGGGACTTACAGTACTATGCAGTAGCACTCAATTCAGGGATGTGGCATAAATATGGTGTCAGTCCTAAGAATTTCCAAATATATTACAGCATATCTTTCCCTTCTTTGCTCCAGAGAGTAGCATCTTAATGTTTTCAGTAGCTCATCTGCTGCATAAAGGCATCTTCTTGGTGTAGGAGTATTGGATTGCTTCCAGTACTGGAGTAAGCTTGACACTATGTGGTGACCATAGATGGGAGCAAGAATCCAGATGACTGAGATGTATGTCTTCCACAGAACCAGCATGACTGCTTGTTCTCTTATTCTAAATGTTCTCAGAACCCATCCTGCCAGTCGTCTGCATGTTTCTATCTTAGTAATATGTGCATGAAATAAGTCATTACTCATTTTAATTCCCAGGTCACACACTGATTATGACTCTGGGAGTGCAATTTATCCTAGTCCTGTGTATCCTGTTTGCAATGTGTTTGAAGGCTGATACTGAAGTACTTGAAACCTTCTAATATTAAACTGCATATTGTTTTTATCAGCTCACTTGTATGTCACATTGAGGTCTTTCTGGAGGTATTTGACATCATTGGGGGTTTTGGTTGTCTTTGATTTTTTGTATCATCATCATAGCTGTGAAAGTGACTGTTTGTATTAACTGAGGGAATGTCTGAGAGAGCTTTTGCAAACAGAAATGGTCCCAAGGCATTTCTCTAAAATACTCCACTCAAAATTATTGAATCATTTGAAAGAGTACCGTTGACTGCAACAGTTTCACTTCTGTCTCTTAAAAAGTCATGCAACCACTCTCCTAGTTTTCCAACTATGCTGCGATCATGTAGCTTGTGACACGTATCATTCCATGATCTACTTTGTCAAAATCTTTCACAAAGTTACATCTACATTTGACTGGTTGAGCACTTGCTTCAATGTCCAGTTGTAATGCTCCTATTTGGACAGAAACCAAGCTGAGTGTCACTTAGCAAGTAATTTTCCTCTTAGACTGTAATCAGTTCCTCTCTGATAATTAATTTCATGACTCTGTGGAATTGTTAGCATTTGCTCCACTTTCTCCTTTATGGCTACAACCTATACCTTCCTTCAGTTTTTTTATTAATTTATATGTGCCCTACCAGAGTAGTGAAGAAACTTTTGAATTATTCATTCAGTATTTCACTTAACCTGTAGGGTTCTGCAGTCAGGGAGCTATTTATTCATTGAAACAAAAACCCTATTTTGTGATGCACTGATGCTGATTCATTTATATATTTTTACAAAACTTTAGAGTTTGTTTTTATGCTTTCTTCAGCCCTGGCCTCCTTTTCAGCTCTCTCCTTTCATGGGAGTATTTTATTTTATTCACAATTTCTGAGAGTACGTTTTTAACAATATTGTTTTGTATTTTTGTTGTTGTTTTTTACTATTTGCAGTCAGTGATTTGTCCATTGTCCGTTTAAACAATTTGCAGCCTTTGTTCTTTGTCTCATGAAAATCTTTCTGTGCTTAGGCCAAAATTTAGAAAAATATAATTGCTTTCTCTCAGAGAAATTTAATGCATATACCTTGTATATAGTTATGTATATATATACACATATATATATATATATACATATATATATATATATACATATACATACATATATATACACATATATATATATATATACATATATATATATATACATATAGGCGCAGATGGCTGTGTGGTTAAGGAGTTTGCTTCGCAACCGCATGGTCTCGGGTTCAGTCCCACTGCGTGGCA
>JAOPJM010528450.1:0-10285 GCA_027124095.1 Muusoctopus leioderma
TGGGTACAGCCCACATTCTAAGAAAAACACTGTCAACCTGAGAATATTTGAATCTTTTGAAATATTACAAACTTTTATACTGTTAATTCGTAAATATTACAACAAACTTTTAATTGAATCTTAATTCTCGGTATTTAGTCTCCTTTCCCTGAAATATATCATTGCTATGCATAAGTAAGACGTCTAACTTGCTGTTTCTTGAGGTCTCTGGGTTAGACTTGGAAAAGCTCGTATAAAGCAAAGCAATATCAAAACATAATAATAATAATAATAATAATTTTATTGGCCAAATAAAAGGCTCAAGACTCTGGGGACAGTACGAAGGCGAAATACAAAACAAAAGAAGACAACAAACAAGAAACAATGTGAGATTTAAATCGAGTATGAGGGGGAGATCAACAATAGCAATAAAGACACATTAATAAATAGGTAATAATTAATTACACTAACAGTACAGAACAACAAAATGAGAACGAAAAAAGGGACTCCCAAATCAGAGGGCATCCCACACACAACCCGGGATAACCCTGACACAGCAAATGCAAGTGCCTTCTCCCAGTTATTGCTGCCAGCCTACAGCCGCATAGAGAGTGTGGGTTCATTTAGCAACGCACATTTCACCACTCTCACTTATCTTTCATAAACTTTAATGGAGGGAAGCACCTTCTTTCCACCCTTAACTTCATCTCCAAGTGATACGTGAATACGTTGATAAAGGTTTGTTCTGGGAGGAACACCTCTGAACACAAATTATTCAACCACACCCACCATACAATTTCCTTCACCATAGCCACCAGAGAGAAGACTACCCGTCCTTTCTTGCCAGACGAAAGCGGAGGATCAACTTCACAATAGATTCGGCTGGTACGGAGCTCCGTCCTGCACGTGATAACGGCTGTTTGACATATACCCATAAATCAGCAATGCACAGATACTGAACGAGTACTTGCCGGACGGTTTCGTCACCCTGCGCGTATTTCGTACAGTTTCGGTTGCTGACGGCTCCAACAGGAGTATTTCTATAGATTTTATCCCAAACAGGCCAATCCCCGCCTCCCCCATCCTGTAGTACTGTCAGACCAAAGACGGTTGAAAATTATCCATAATCCCCGAACTAAAAGTCCTCTGAAAGATATTAAACAGACTGTCCTGGAGCACGTCCAGTATCACCCCCAGGCCATCTTCACCCAAATCCTCCACTCTATAGAATATGAGAGTTGACCATCCATTAACCATATTGTTCACCTGTTATAGTGCAGGGGGCGTCTAGCAACATCCCAGATGCCAAAACATCAAACTCGGTCTGCGCTTTACTTGGGACAATGAGACGAGCTGCGGAAAGACGTTTCGCACGAAAGAACCACACCTGTTCACGTCAGTGCCGTCCAGTAATATCTGCAAATGTGGTAGCCTCAGCGCGTGCATACGAAACATCAACCACGTCATCCTGATACCCCCTTGGAGTTGGTATAGGCAGCAGATGAAACTCCCAACCAGCGGAACTTTCCCTTCTACAATAAGCAAAAGAGCATACATTCCAATCTGGTCAGATGATTCCTGGGACAAGGCACGATGGTCATGCGGTGGCAGTAAGCGACCGACGTGATGTGGATGTTAAGCAATTCTGTCCGACCTTTCAGAGACAGTTTCCTTTCAACCCATTTCTTAGTGAGACTGGCCATCGGTCTCGTGACTTCTTCCCAGTTGTTCTCTACCTTGATGTTTAGTTCAAATCAGACAGCATACACATTAATCGGACGCTCTGTCCAGCGATAGCAGCTGCCGTCTCGCATGAACGTTCCTCTACAAGTGCCGAGCTGGAAGCTCACCGATTTGTCCCGGATATTGCGGGATCCCGTTTCCTCCTGGTACTTATCCATAATAGTGCTAACCAACTCGATTTTTGATGTGTCCGACACCATTAAGACGACGTTGCCCGCGTATCTGGACACGGTTCTCCCAATTCGAGTGGAATGCCACTTAACGTCTCCAACCTCTGCAGCAATGGCTCCAGGGCTAAAACATACAAAAAAGACGATAGGGGTTACCTTGGCGGGCCGGGCGTGCGATGCGAAACGGTTTCCGATAGGTCACCGTTTAGTTTGGCCTCCTAACTGATGCTGTTTTTCGTTCTAGTAATCCAGTTTCTGAAGACGAGACTGACATGAGGTATGTTTTAGACAGGGACTCGGTAATAATGGTCATGTCTGTCGTATGCTTTAAACTAATCAAATTTACTGCCGGACCGCTCTACGATGTATTGCATGTGGTGGAGGTTGTCGTGGATAGATCTGCCGGAGATCGCACAAGTTTGTGCGTTTCCAACTATACTACCGACGTCAAGCGCCAACCTTTTGGCGAGCACCTTGCCAAAATCTGTTGAGCAGAGCTGTGGCCTGAAGTTGCTTATTATGTGTCCCTTACTCAGCTCCCTCCACAGCATCGTCACCATTCCTCTGTCCACACGACTTGGAATGCTGTCAGTTGCAATAGACATCTGCCAAGACAGAAGTGACTAAGCCTGGCATGTGACGATAAATTTCAAGGAGAAGATCATCCAGTCCAAGCGATTTCCCCATCGTACAGCCGCTCAATATATCCACTATATCATCTGTTGCAACTGGCTTTCCCAGCCCACTGCATCTTTGGCCGAGAGAGGCGACAGACTGTTGAGGTAGGCGTCAAAGTCCACTGTCTTCAGTCCGTCTCTTCTTGCAAACAGTTCTGCAAATTGCTGCTGAAAGACTGCACATATCTGCTTGGAACATCACAGCACGCCCAACTGCGGGCCGTCAAATAACAAAGCGTAGCTTTGTTGCCAAGTTGCGTATCCGCCACCCAAGACCATTGAATGACTTTCTCGCCCTCGTATTTCAGAGCACGTACTCTACCACGTACAACACATTCTTCGTGTTTCGCGTCCAGGAACCTGTTTAAAGGCCATTCTCGCCACAAGCACGTAGCATTTCGTAAGCGATATCTTTTCTGTTCGCCTCTTCTGGGTGATTGTCTAGCTCCTCCTCTAATCTACTGTTCTGTATTGCCACACCTTTACTAAAACTAATAGATTCTGTTCTAACTTCTCTTTTTAGTGAGACCCACCACCTATTATTATTAATTACACCTGTCGATTCCCGCCTTACTAATTTGCTAATTTGGTCTCCGAAACCTTCCCTTGCCGGAAAGATGCATACAGTTTCCAGCACTCGGGACCCTGTTTATTAGTCTTATCCAATGTTACAGTACATATCGCGAATTTGTAGTCTGTGAAACCAACGATCCAAAACTGGACAAATTACACCACCCCTATCGGTTAACCTATTGAAAACTCCAAGTATGACTTGGATGACCTGTGGCAGTTCACATTGGTACATTCGAGGAATCCAGGTAATGCAAGTTTACAATTTGAACTGCCTGGGTAGGTTTCCGAGACTTTCACATCTGATATCAGCTATTACGACACAATGCCTGCGTGCATCTATGTCATTCCACTCGTCCACTAACACTATTGTGTGAGATGTTCATATGTAATCCTCTAGACGTCTGAAGATAACCGGCCTTCCAACACCTGTCGGGGCATGAACGGTCACTAATCTGAAAGAACTACCACCTCCAACTCTTCTCACGTCTAGGACCACCGACCAGCCACACGCGTCTAGGAAGATCGTGCCTCTCTCTAGATCTATGACTTTCCAAAATATCACTGCCGCGCTATCAATCTGGACAGGCTGAAAGAGCCATAGACCTCGTGGTTGAGCGGAAGGAGAGCGAGCGAGTGCGTCTCATAAATTCTGGTCTCGTTGATAGCTACGATATCTAGATTTACTGAGCAGAGATCTTTAGTTTCAGCAGGTACCTCCTGCTTCCGCACCGAGCCCAGACCATGGGCAATCATATATCGCCCTATTAACTGCAGAAGGCTTGTGAAAGTGTGGGAAAGTCACTTACCATGTTTTTCTTGGTAATCCAGGGCTTTAGGAGTTTGTTCTGGGAATGCTTGATGTGCATCACAATCCTTCGCCTTGGAATTCTTTCTAAAATCCCCCATATCATGTAGACTCCTATTACCACCCCATGTGTAGCTATGTCTGTGTGTTTGGATGAAATTTATTAATTCACTCTTCTCCTCCCGACCAAGAGTGAACTTGCGGAGAATTGATTGTTGCTGCTACCGTTGGGGATGTTGCTATTATTGTTGTTGTTGCTGTTGTATCTTTTGTTCTTGTATCTTCTGCTATTCTTGTGGAAGCTGTTGGAGCTGTTGTTGTTTCTGTTCTAGTTGCTGTTTTTGTTGGTATTGTTCTTGTTTGTGTTGTTGTTGCATTTGTTCATGCTGCTACTGCTGATCGAGTTGTTTGTTGTTCTTCTTCTTCCTCTTCTTCTTCTTTTTCTTATTTATCTTCTTCTTCTTGGCCAGATAGCTGACTCGCTTGATGCAATGGTATTTTGTTTTTTTATGAAATGATGCGCTACCAAACGTTTTGGCTTTGAGGGTATGACTGCAAGTTGCTACTGTCCCAGACCTCCTCAGTTTTGTTGTCCTCTCTATCTGATGACATTTCTCTGACTTGTCTCTGCCGCCCTCTTCATCCCCTTCATTTGAAGAATCAGAAGGTGTCAAGGTTGTTTGTGTATATCTAAGCTTATTCTAGCGTGTTTGTATTTTTCTGTGTGAATGTTGTTTTGTTTATGTGGGTACTTCACCATAGACCTCTTCTTTAGTGGTGTTTGTTGTTGTAACTTCTGCTTTTTTTCTCCGACTGTTGTTGCTGTTGTTCTTGCTACTGTGTATTTCTTGAGGAGGTGGTTGAGGTGTTGGTAGCATCGAGGGGCGTCTCCCAACACTCTTTTTCTTTTCTGCGGGTCAAAAATCCCTACAGTTGACAGATCTTTCACAAGTGTAGCATTTGGATCTCCTGCCTTCAACCACCAAACCCATTTGCTCAAACTCCTCGAAGCAGAACCTTTCAGGAATGTCAAGACCTTTAGGTACAACCAGCATTTAGTACTCCATGAACGTTCCCATTCAGTTGTGTTATGGGGTGAACTTAAGTCCTATGACCTCTCCATGTTCTTAGATTATTTCCACCACTCTGGCTTGGTCTCTGTGAGGTAACAGGGTGGCCACTGTCATTTTGCAATGCGCCATCTATGTAGAGTGGTATCAGCATGAATTCCTGTAAGATGTTAGTTATCGTTGAGGCACTACGTTCCTCTTGCTCACTGACAAATTTCCACCACCGTACTGTGATGTCTCCCTCTCGCCACGTTTCCACCGTAGCCCATACCTCTTGCAGACATTTGTCATGCTAAGCTGGCGTGGGATATTCCAGTCTTCTAAAAATTTGTTCCAGTTTATGCATTTATATGAAACTGTCCTTCTGTTGGTGTCACTTACTTCCTTTACTGAAAAAACCGTGACACCAGGTCATTCAATGTCACTCTTAGACGTTCCTGTAGCATCAGTTTTGCCCTCAAGCGAATGTTGGGTCCATCTACTTGCTGTATTGGCAAATGAGAGAAACTTTTTCGCCATTACGCTAGAGGAGAGTTGACTTCAACGATAAGGTATGCTAGTTACTTAGAGACCAAAGAATATATTGAGGAAAAACAATACGTTTACACATTTTCATATCTGTTTAAGTTCGTATTATCACTATCAGCACCATCATCATAACTAACATTATCATAATCATCATTATAATCACCTCAATTATCACCATATTTATCAATTCAATTATTATCATTATTATTATTGAACTTTGTTAGATTTCGCCTCTGTTTTTCGCGCTGTGTTTTTGGTAGTATATGTGTATCAGAGTACATAGATTTTCATTCATGTTTTTTATTAAGATATCTGGACGGCTCACTTTGAACTCCTTGTCCGTGTAGACAGGCATGTCTTAGATTATTAATCGACGTCATTATCATATACCGGGTTCGGTACAAACCTATACCACTCATTTTTCATGTCAAAGTGTTGGTATGTTGTCCAGTCGACATATCTGCCAACTCGGTCATGTCTGTGGATATATTCTGTCTTTGCAAGTATTGGGGAGCTATAAATGTTTCTTTGTGCTGATTACATACTCTGCCTGAAGAGTCACCCTGAAGGATTCCCCTTCTTATGGGTACAGGACTGGTTTTGATCAACTTCTATTTGCTGTACAGTTAAAGGTTGGTTTCTATTTGTTGCCATGGTTGATATACAGTGTTAGTAGTGGAGCTGCTTAATTTATATACAGTCTTTCCCATATCCAAGAGTGAGATATTCTATGATATGCTCTTCGTTAATCCATCTATGTCATTGTAAGGTATTTTTTCTTCTGTCTATTTTACCAATAACTGATGTTTAAAATCATACATCCCTTTCCAGTACCCATTCTGCTCCTCTGGTAAAATGTTATTACTTTCCAGGTGAGCAGTCAGTCTGTTATAGATTATTGATGTAAAGATTTGTATGTTGTTGGCAAACAAATTATAGATCAGTCGTTTTGGGGGTTCTCTGGTTGTTTTGTTCTTCGGAATCAATATTGTTTTTCAATGTAGTAACCATTCAGGTGTTAACTTGGGTCTCTTTATTAATTCATTGAATACCGTTGCCAAATACATGAATAATAGTTAAGTATTTCAGTTAGAGTTTAGGAGCTTTATTTATTCCGGAAGCTTTCCGGTTGCTTGCAGTTTGTTCGTGTTGTTAAATTCTTCGCTAGTTTTGCTCTGTCATGCTTGCTGTGTTATTGCATTTTTCTTACATCTTTCCCTTCTTATCCTATGTGCTTTTTGATTGTGTTCTATGTTGTTCCATATTTTCTCCCAATATGCTTGAACTTCCGATGATGTTGCAACGTCATCCAGTGTTATGACTTTACAAAAAAGTCTTTATGATTTATGTATATATATATATTTAGGAATGAGTTTATGTATTCATGATTTTTTTTTAATGTATTTATGATTTATATATTAATGTATTCATGAATGTGTATTTGTATTTAAGATTTTTTTTTTTAAATCCCTCTTTAAAATGTGTTGGTATTTGATTCAAATACCTTGTTCTCGTAAAAGAAGAATTCATGCTTTTTGAAACGTCTTCTCTTATATGACTTTGTTGATATAATTTTCTTCTAGAATCTTTATTTATGTTATATTTTCTGATTATTTATTCTTTTTCTCCTTTTTCATATTAGACTCTTCCGTTTCCCATTTCGCTAAGTAAAGATAGGTCGTTCCGGTTTTTCATTTTTCAATTTTATATAATATATTTCTCTCCCAACGTTTTTGAATTAGGTTTCGCTGAGAAGAGTCTTACTCTTTCAAAATCAAGCCTAGTGTCATTCGTCACTACTAGGGTTACTGCGTATATTATTAGGTCGTTGAACTTTTTGATATTCGCCTTTCTTTCCGTGGACATTTGTTCTTGTAATTCCTTGTTATACATAGCTATTCTTTCGTGCAGCTGCTTGTTTTTTTTAAATGTGGATTGAGCAAGGATTTACGTTGATCCATGTTTATTGATTTTAATATGGTTGCTCCCATTTTCTGTATTGTTTCTCATAGAGTATTCTCAATATTTACTCTGATTAATGTATTGAGATGTGTGTTTATATTGTTTATTGATAAGTGTATGATCGAGAGTATATTTGTTGCGGTTGGGTATTTAATTGGCTGATTCCTCTGGGGTAATGTGCGATCTTCACACTCATTCAGGCTTTGTTCTTTGTTATTCAGACATAGTGTATCTAGAACTACATTATCTAATGTGTCCTTCCTTGTGTATTTCTAGCTGGTCTTGCAAACTCCTAGAGGGAGACTTCACCATTAATTCGTCGACTAAGCTGTTAACAGTTGATGCGGGAGTTGCAGTGAGAGATAGCTGCAATAGAGTGGTGGCGGCACTCACATGACAGCGACTATGTCGGTCGGGTGTTTAGTTGAAAAGGAATCACCTGCTAAAAGTGGAGAAGAGGTTTTCCCTGATAGCAGTTTTGTGCGAGGACTGACGATGAAAAAATCCACATAATCATGAACTGAAATAGCAGCTGTAAAGGTGGAAGCAATACAAGTAATCACTTTTTTCTAACATATGCATAAGGCCAGACATTTTACGGGACAGGTAAGTCGATTATATTGACCTCAGTACTTGACTGGTACTGTGTTTATCAACCACGAAAGGATGAAAGTCAAAGTGGGATTTGAACTCAGAACATAAAGATTCCGAACAAATACCACCAGGCATTTTATCCGACGCTCTAACGATTCTGTATATCGCCCAACAAGAACAAAACAACGGTCATTATAGGATAATATATTTTTATGTTTCTTCAGATTGCATTATTTATTTATTTATTTATGGGTGGCTTAATCAGAGGAGGAAGGGTAGCACCCATGGCCCTTTACAGGGTCTCCGAGACTGACGGAAGGACGGGAAGAAGTTACCCTTAGACCCGAGACATGAGCATCATGCTTACAGCAGAGTCCACTAAAGGCATCCATAGGGTAGGTACTGATGCTAAACTGGGTGATGGTATAAGTCTATCCCCACCCCCGTGACGGGCTTTCACACAGTTTTCGTCAACCAAACGTCATTCACAAGGCTTTAATCAACCTCCGGTTATGATAGACGACACTTGTCAAATGTTCTGAGTATTAGGATTGAACTGGAAACCACATAGTTAAGAAGCGAATTGCTTAACAACGCAATCATGTTTGCGTCCATATAAATAATAAATCGACATTTCGTTGCTTTTATGTTTTCTTCGAGGCCCGATGTGGTTACCTTGTAATAGTTCTTAATTTGTATCAAGCACCTCTTCTGTGTAGGCAAGGCACGTAAGAATATCTCATTTATATCATATTTAAAATGTCGGTTTAGCATGCAATTAGATGTTTTCTGGTGTTGCTATCTAATTTGGTGTTGACTCTTGTGTAATTAAGAAGTGAACTTCTTAACTACTGAACCATGTTTGTGTCCATTTCAATTAATCATAAGGAGGAGAGGTTTTATAGTTTATCCATAGTATTTGTAATTTTTGGTGGTTTAATTAAGAACATTTGTTAATGTAGTCAGAAATAAGAACAGTGAGCATTCGAGATACAAGACCGGTAGAGTGTTAAACAAGATACCTTGAGGTATTTAGTTATATTCCATTACGTTCTGAAATCCAATACTGAAGCAATTGAGTTTGCCGTTCATCTCACCTATATCAATAACATAGTATCGAATATGACCTTCCCTTATAAACTCGTAACCTTCGTGACTCTGTAAGAAACCATTATTATCATTATTAATAACCCCGCCGAAACCAGCTTTGCCTTTCATCCATCTGGGATCGATAAAATAAGTAACAGTCAAGCACTGGAGTCGATTTAATCGACTTACCCCTCCCCTAAAATGTCTGGCCTTGTGCGAATATTCGAAAGAATTATTAATATTATTATTAATAGGGCGGGTGGTGGATTGGCTGAATCGTTAGCACGTCGGACAGAATGCCATGCAGTATTCTTTCCGGCTCGCTACGCACTGAGTTCAAACCCCGTCGAGGCCAGCTTGGCTTTTCATCCGTCTGAGGTCGATAAACAAAGTACGAGTCAATTACTGGGATCGATTTAATCGACTTACCCCTCCCCTAAAATGCCTGGCCGTGTGCCAATATTAGAATGAATTATTAATAGGGCGGTGGATTGGCAGAATCGTTAGAGCGTCGGACAAAATGCCTTGCAGTATTTCTTCCGACTCTTTCTGTTCTGACTTCAAATCTCGCTTTGATCAACTTTACCTTTCATCCTTTCGGGGTCGATAAACAAAGTACCAGTGAAGTACTGGGGTCGATATAATCGACTGTTCCTCTCCCTCAAAAGATATCTGGCCTTGTGCCTATGTTAGAAACAATGTTATTATCAGTGTAATGTCGGTGGTGTCGAGTGCCAAATTAAATACCTTTGAGTATTAATTAAGTTGTATTAAATGCCAGTCACACCGGGACAAATGTTTTATTATTTTTTTTAATTTTGCGGAAGATGCAGTGCACGTGACCTTCATAGTCCCTCCGAGATTGAAATTTTACTTCCGTTCCTCCCAATGATACGATCCTCTATACCTACGTTCCTACAATATCCTAACCACGTGCCAATGCAAGAAATCATCATCATCATCATCATCATCATCATCATCACCATCATCATACCCATCATCATCATCATCATCATTATCATCGCCATCATCATCATCATCATCATCATCATCATCATCATCATCATCATCATCATCATCATCATCATCATCATC
>JAOPJM010528469.1:0-17055 GCA_027124095.1 Muusoctopus leioderma
TTCGTATTCCTCTAGAACGGTGCCGACCACCTCGATTTCCTTGGTGTCCGACACCATTACGGTGACGTCGTCCGCATTTTCTTTTATCGGCCACAAGGGCCCAGAGTGTGGGGACAATACAAGGACAAATTACAAACACAAAGTGGAGGGGTTTACATCGAGTAAAAAAGGGAAATTGCAAGAAAATATTGAACAAGAAAAATTCGTGGGAAACCCTACAAAACGTCCCGGATTAGTCTGCCGCATCAAGGACATCAAAAGTGCCCTCTCCCAGTTACCTTCCACCTGTTTAGAAAAGAACACTCATGGTAGGCCCATTCAGCCTCACCAATTTCGTCACTACCCATCTTTTATGAAACTCACTAGAAGGCAGCGCCGCGCTCTCTACCCTCATCTTCCTCTTCAAATGGAACTTGAAGAAGTTGATGAGGGCTTGGCTAGACAGGAAAAGCCCTGTCCTCAAACCTTTCAAACGTGTCCACCACACAACCCCTTTCACCATAGCCACAAGGTAGAGGAAACCTAGCTGTCCTTCCCTGTCAAAGGAAGGTGGCGGGAAGATTCTCACTCGGCTAATAACTAGACTTGTTCGACACAAGCGCACAATTCTGCAATGCACGGACACTGAACTGTAGCGTGCAGGACGGTTTCGTCGCCCTGAACGCATCTCGGACAGGTTCGGCTGTTGACACTTCCGTGACTGTAGAGCTTGTCTCGAACAGGTACCCCCCCCAACCACCACCACCTTCGCTGTAGCACTGCTAGGCGAGGGGCTTTTGGAAATTGTCTAAAGTCTCCGATCTAAAAGTTCTCCAGAAGTCGCTCCCAGGCCGTCGTCGCTCACAGGCCGTCGTCGCTCCCAGGCCGTCGTCGCTCATGCCCTCCACTAACCCTCTATAGAATGCAGACGTTGTTTTACCGACGACCCCATGGTCCAGATGGTAGAGTTCCGTGAGTACCTGGCAGAATTCAAGATGCCAAGCGCCCAACGTTGGTCAGTGCTTGACCCAAGACTGCAGCTTGCTCAATGAGATAAGCTGCGGAAAGACGTGTCGCACAAAATGCGCCCACACCGGGGCGCCTTCACTTTCGCTTTCACTTTCGTCGTCGCAGTCGCCGTTACCGATGTTGGGGCTAATTCTGCAGATGCGTCAGCCTCAGTGCGTGTCTGCGCATCATCAGCGACAGTATTCCGAGACCACCTCGGAGTGGGTGTTGGTAGCAGTTGGATTTCCTGATTAGCAGAACCTGTCCCTTCCACAAGAAGCGGAAAAGCATGCGTTATAATCTGGTCAGATGTGTCTTAGGACAAGGCCCAACGGTCAGGCGGTAGTACACCACCGAGGCGACCTAGGCGTTTGCCACTTCCGCTCGACCTTTTAGGGACAACTTCCTCTCGGCCCATTTCTGGGTGAGATTGGCCACTCTGCACGCGACATCGTCCCAGTTTTTCTCCACCTGGAGGTCCGGTCCGAACCAGACCCCGAGCACCTTGAGAGGGGCCTTCGGTCCAACGACAGAAATCGCCGCTGGCTGGCACAGACCTGACTCTGCCCATGCCGAGTTGGAGGCTCACCCACTTGTCTCAGTTGATGTGAGCTTTCGCACACTCCGGATACTCTTCCAGTATGGTGCCGGCCGCCTATAAATCCGAAGTGTACGACAACATGACAGTGACGTCGCCCGCGTAAGCAGACACGGCTTTTATGTGGCCCAGTTCGAGCGGAATACCCCTCAAAGTTTCCAACCTCCGCAGCAAGGGCTCCAGTGCCAATGCATACAGAAGGGGGAGAGGGAACATCTTTGATGGACCGAGCGTGCGATGCTAAAGGGTTCCGAGAGGTGGCCGTTCAGTTTGACCACCGAACAGATGCCGTTGTATATTGTGGGGATCCAGCCTATGAAAACGTGGACGAAACCAGCTGCTCTCAGGACAGCCGCCAAGTATCGATGATCTACCCTGCCGAATGCTTTCGACTGGTCAAAATTGACCAGCGCCCCTCTGAAGTCAGATCTATTCCCGACCCGCTCTACGATGTAGCGCACGGGGGATCGCACAGGTTCGCACAGGTTCGCACGTCTCCGACTACACTACCGACGACAAGCGCCAGCCTCTTGACTAACACCTTGGCCAGAATCTTCAACTCTGTGTTGTGCAGAGTTATGGGCCTAAAGCTTTCTATCACATTCCCCTTGTTCTTGTCCTTTCTCAGCAGCGTCACCACTCCCCAGCTCACACGACTGGGTATGCTCCCAGTCTGCTGACAGCTGCAGAAGACGTCTGCAAAGACAGTAGCGAACAAGTCTAGCATGTAGAAATACAGTTCGTAGGGCAGACCATCCAATCCCGGCGATTTGCCCCTCGCACAGCGGCTCAGCACGTCCGCCACTTCGTTGGCTGTGATTGGCTTTTCGCAGCACTCTGTTCGAGAGTTGCGGCAGGCCATCGAGGTAGGCAACGAAGTCCACCGTCTCCAGCCCGCCGTTCCCCAAGAACAGTTCGGCAAAGTGCCGCTGGAAAGCCGCACACATCTGCGTCGACTCGGAAAGCACGCGCCCACTGCGGTCTGTCAGATACCTAATTGTGGATTTTTTCCACGCTGCACCTCTGCCACCCGGGCCCATTAGATGGCCTTCGTGCCTTCGTGTTTCAGCGCACGCACCCTAGATAGGATAACGCAATCTTCGTATTTCGCGTCGAAGAATTGGTCGAGGCCCATTTTCGCCACTAGCACGTCGTTTGCGATGCCTCTCCCATGTACCTCTTCGAAACGACTTACCAGTTCGTTTTCTACTCTACTATTCTCTATGACTATCTCTTTGCTAAAGCTAATCGCTAATGTTTTTTTCTTCTCTGTTCTTGATGATGGCTCCCGTTAGTTCCCTCTTAACTAGTTCGCTAACCCTGTCCCTGAAATCTTTCCGCGCCAGAAAGAACGTGTTCAGTTTCCAGTAACCGGGTCCCTGTGTATTTGTCTGTTCCAAGTTGATTGTGCAGGTCACGAATTTGTTGTCCGTATAGCCAACAAATCGGAACTGTGGACAACTAACGCTAGTCCTATCTGCTAACCTAACGAAAATCCTAAGTACGACCTCGATGACCCGTTGCGATTCGTCCAAGTCCACGCTGGCGCATCCGGGAAATCGAGTTGAAACCTGTCAGACAGTTGGAAATGCCTGATGAGGTTTGTGAGGCTTTTTCACCCACCTCCTCTTCTGCTGGCTACTCCCACATAATCCCTACGTGTGTCCAAAATACCATTCCAATCGCCCACTAGCACTAATGAGCGAGATGTCCCCAGGAAATTCTGTAGACGTCTGAAGAAATCTGGCCTTCCCGCTCCGGTCGGAGTGTAAACGGCCACAAGTCTGAAGGCGCCACCGTCGCCCTCTCTTCTTCCCACGTCCAGGACGACCGATCTACCATCCGGGTCTAAGAAAACCGTACTTAGCTCTAAGCCCAGGCCTTTCTGAAACATCACCACTACACCACTCGATCCAAGCCGACTGAAAGAGGCGTAGGCCTCGTAGACGTCCAGAAGGAGGGTGAGCGAGTGCATCTCAGAAACCCTTGTCTCGCTGATGGCTACCACATCCAGACATAATGACCTGAGGTCGTTGAGAAGGTGTCCCTGCTTCCACTCCGACCCAAGACCACGAGCATTTATTGCACCTAATCGGAGAATAGCCATTTAAACAGGAGAAAGTAAAGCAAAAACAAGGAGAGAGGGTCACTTACCCTAGTCCGGCTGTAATCCGTCTTCAGGTCCCTTGTAAGGGCCCTCAAAAACCCTTTTGTCCAGAATATTTTTTAAAGAACCCACATCATTTGGGAAAAGTTCTCTAAGGGAGCGATATACGTCTGGTATCTCCTTGATGGAGTTTTTGAGAGGGTTAGCCTGATGTAAAACTTTGTCTTTGTCTTACGGAGAACAGTGTAGTTGAAGGGTTCGGCCGTGGGTTTATGCTGTTGTTGGTTTGTGTCTTGTTTTTGGTGTGTTTGTTGTGGCTTCTTTTTTCTGATGTTGCTGTTGTTGTTCTTGTTGTTATTTTGGTGGTGGTGGTGTGGATGTGTTGAGGTCTTGTGTAACGTTTACCGTACCTTGCATTCTCTTGGCTTTCGTCTTGGGGCGGCTATTCTCTGGTATTTTTCTCTTCCCTATGGCACAGACTTCTTTTGATTGGTTTCTCGCCTCGACTTCGTCGCGAGGCGAGATCGCCAATTCAGACAGATCTGAATAAGCTGAGGGAAGAGGTGTGTTTGCATCTGTGTGTGCATTTAAGTTTGTATTTGGCTGTGAGGAGAGGGGAGGGCACTGCTGGGGGATTATTTTTTGGAGAATTTGGGAGAAGGTCCTGTTGTTGTCTTTTGTGTTCTTGTTGCTGCTGCTGTTGTCGGTGCTGTTGACGCGCTTTCTTCACCGTTGGGCAGAAGGCTTTGAGATGATCTGTTTTCCCACAGACAAAACATTTCGCCTTTCTGCCCTCGACCACAACTGGCATCTGCTCGCGCTCCCCTGAATAGAAAACGTCTGGGATACGAGAAATCTCTTCTTGAGCTACCAACGCCTGGAACTCCGCCAAAAGTCCTGTTCTATTTGGCTGGGAAGTGGATTTCATTTCCACTAACTCGTCGTACTGTTCTAAGATGGCCATTATTCTGGCCTCATTCTTGTGTGGAGGTACGTTCTTCACCATAATTGTTGTTAGGCCTCTCCATGTATAAGGTCACCATAACGAACTGCTGGGACGTACATGTGACTGCTGCCAACTTTCGAGTCTCCTGCTCACTGTGACAAATGGCAGCCACCGTCCCGTGCCCTTTGCCCTTGTAAATGTGTATGACAGACGCCCAGACTTTCTCTAGACACTTCTCCGTTTCTGCCGGTGAAGGGTACTTCAGTTTCCTTTCTTTTCGGCAGATGCATGTGTCTAATTGTTCTCTTTTCGGAGTTTGTCGCTTCTTCTGTTGAAAGCGACATAACCATTGGCCGTGCAATGTCTTTTTTGTAAACATCGATCCTTTGTCGAAGATGTTCCAATGAATGCGAAGTCCATTGGCTAGCTATCTTCACAAATGATAATGTGCCTTTGTATATGTTACTGTTGTCGTTGTTGTTATTGTTGTTGTTACTGTAGTATGAACAGGCAAAGCTACAACGTCGAAGAGACGGAACTTACCTCTGATCAAGGTAACCTATTTAAGGTTCAAGGGCTCTCGCACGGGGAAAAGAACAAATAAAACAACACTGATTCAACTTACTCACACACCGAGTCCTTGCGCTGTTTTTGATGGCCACCCAACACTCGCAACTCGACTTCTTCCACACAAAACACACGTTCGCACCTGACAGCGAGTAAACAGGCCAGGCCGACTGCCGCACGTGCCCAAAACGCTGGAAAAGTGGAAAACAAAAGACGCCGCTTGGTTCCGTCACTTCCGCTGCCTGCATGTATTCATCGCCATGCCAATCACACGCCCCCCCCTGATCTAAAGATCACCTCCTAAAACGGCAGGCCAATGAGCCCGGCAGTTAACAAAGAAAAAAACAATTAACAAAAAATAACACCTGTTATTTCTATATACAACTATCTATAGTCAATAATTCAGCCAGACCTTGCCCCTTCATGCCATCTCATGGTCGCTTGTCCACTCGGGAGGACGTCGCTCTCTCCGAGACCTTCGCAGGGCTCCAACGTTGTCCTCATCCCTTTGTTGTTCATCATCCCTTTCTTGTCCACCATCCTCAGTCTCATCATCCGATGAGGTGATGACTCTACGGACATCCAAGACATGACGCGGCATTCCATCAACCGAGATGTTATTCTGGGAAGTAACACCTGTCACTCTTCCTTTCCCCCATTGAGAGGTGCAGCGCACACCGGGGGGTTTCACCCAAACCTCATCCCAAACCTGGATGGTTACAGGTCTTTCCTCTCCCCCAAAGCACATCGGCGCTGTGCTCGGATGTCTCCATTCGTACCTAAACACTGCTCTCTGCGGCACTGACTCTTCGGCCTGCCCTGACCTGGGTGACATGTACCAAAACACTGCCTCCATCGAGGAGACATGCCCCTTCTCGGCCATGGCCTTAATGGTTCGATGGTGTATCTCTATGATTCCATTTCCGCTCGGTCTGTACGCAGCTCTGAAGTAGTGCCTGATTTCCACCTGTCCAGCATGTCTTTTAGCAATTCCGACCGAAAGGCTGCACTGTTGTCCATCAGCACTTCATCCACTGGGCCCCTCTCCAAGAATATTTCGTTGAGCACCCCTGCAATTTCGACCGCAGTCTCTATCTTTATTTCTCTCCAGATAGCCACTCGACTGGGTCTGCAGTCAATCATAGAGAGATATACCCCTTGTCGATAGTGTGTCACATCTACTGCCAGTCTCTTCCAGTTGTCTCCAACCAAAATTCTCCCTGTCTCATGTACCCCCGACGTGGGATCAATTGACTGACACCTGTCACAACTTGCCACCACTCTCTGAACACTTTGTCGGGTGACGCCAGGGTCCACCTTTCTGGCCAGAAATAGGGACCTATCCACGCCCATATGGAGCATGCCGTGCAACCTCTCCAACTCCAGGTTTCCTAAACAGCACACCATGCCTTCTCCTCCCTCTAAATCCTCCGGTACCTCTAACCAGGTTTTCTTCACCCAGGTGAGAACGTCTGCCTTATTCTTTTCTGAGGGTATGAAAGAAATATGCAGCCTCAGATCAAATTCAGCAATCAACTCGACCAGGATTCCTAACCGTCGCTTAACGATCATTTCAGCAGCTCTTTTTGTTCGGACTCTCTTCTCATCGGTGATCACTGATCTCACCCATCCAAGCACAGTTGCCGAATCAGTCCGGATTTCGATGACACGCAACCCCCACTTCAAAGCCAAATTTACGCCCTTCAACACAGCATTTAACTCAGCTATGTTGATGTGGTTGCAGTCGTCTTACTTCCTAAGCCAGGCCACATCTTCCGCCTCAACATCGCCTATCTCCAAAACAACCCCCATCGCTATACTGCTCGCGTCGCACCACACGACCCTCTTCTCCGACTTAAACACATACCAGCTCCCTCTCACTGGGTATTCTTTCCTCCCCCTCCCCACAATGTCTCTCATCATGGCAACTGTCCTGTCCCCCACCTTATCTTCCCAGCTTACTCTACCAGCTCTCCTCTTAATATGGCTACACCCGTTCAAAGCCATCCAGTGACAGGGTAGTGGCCTACCAGCTTCTCACACATCGAGAACAGCTCTGGTTTGCTCAGGTCTTCCTTCAGTTCTGGAATTTAATTTCCCCTCTGAAATACCAACCTGCCTGCCCTGTCTTTTTTCAGCCTTAGTCCTAATGCAGCTCTTCCTTTCAGCATCTCTGGTGGTTTCGCAGTTAGCCCAAAACTTCTCAGATGACCTATGACCTCCGTCGCTGTCACCACTGTCTCATTCACCAGAATGTTGTCTATGTAGGAGTTGGTTCCTCCTCTGACCTTGTCTGCTTTTCCCAAAATTGTCTTGAGGACTGTTGCCATGATCTTTGGTGCAGAGTTCAGTCCAAAACCCAGCCTAGTCAGACAGTATGTGTTGCCCTTGTATCTCACCAGTTGATACTTCCCAAATTTCTCAACCACACGAAGTTGCAGATAGGCAGACGTCAAGTCGACAATCGTAGAAGCCCCCATCATTCGTCTCCACTTTCGCAAGGTCCCCCCACACATCCGTGGCTTCACCACCCATGTGACATTCCACATAACCGTTTAACTCTCGAAAGTCTAACACTGGCCGGACCTATTTTTTCGTCGATTGAACCACTGCCATCAACGGTAACACTCTACATTCTACCTCTTCCCTCCAAGGCATCAGAATACCCTCCTCGATCCATCTTTCCACTTCCCTGTCAAACTCGGCTCTCACCCCACTTTTTAAAGAGCCTTCATAGCAGCCCACCTTATTTCTCAACACAGGAGGCTCTCCCTTCCAGAACCACTCGACTGTCCAGTACTTGCCCGTCAAACTCTGCGCAAAAATCCTTGTCCTCAATTCGACAAGAGACATCCCCTTCTCCAGAGATCACTTTGACAATTCCACAGTCCCCACTCTTCGGCTGCACGCTCACGGCACATCACGGCATCCCAAACTCCATTCCATCTTCATTGACCGCATACCACCCAGGCGGCCAATCACATCCATGCCCATCACCACATCAATACCCTCAATAATGCAGTCGATAACAATCACCCGAACCTTCAGTTGCGTCCCACGTACCAACAACTCTACAGTACTGGTACCTCTACACCTCACTTCCCGTTCGTTGACCACCCTGATGCTACTCATCCCTCTCCAGCTATTCACCAGCCTCGGTGTCACTAGGGTGGTCGTGCATCCTGTATCCACGAGCGCCCTCGCCCCCTCCCTCCTACAAGAACTTCCACCACGGGTAGTGACCACAAAAGCGCCTTTACTTTGTTGAAGGGGTAGCCACCGATGTAGTAGCCCCCCCCTTTGACCATTTCCCAGGAGACTGGTTGCTATGTGGCCTGTCTGGTTGCACCGGTAGCAGATCAGTTCCGGCTTAGGCTCATTGCAGTCCTTGTCCATATGTGGTCCTCGACATCTAAAACACTACCCCCTAAACGCTCGCATCTACACCCGTCCCCCTCCTGGCTCGTCACTACTCTTTGGTAGCTGTCTTGTTTCACCAAATCCCATCTTGGCCACTGCTGCTAGATCTTGGGGTTTATGCAGAGTCAATTCTCTCACCATTGACACTAAATCCCCCACTGCCATGGCGTCAACGTCCGGCAACTGCTGCAGTCATATTGAAATGTGATCAGGGAAACCGGTCACAAAGCTGAGCTTGACTAATCTCTCTAGTCCCTCTCCATTGAATCCAGCCAACCCAGCCAATCTTCTAATTTCATTGGCATAGACATCCACCTGTTCCCCATTCCATTTCTTCCTCCCCAGCTTACCATGAAAGCTTCTTTCAACCTGGTCTCTATTTTTCCCGCATCTAGCTGATCTTCCTCCCTCATTTCCAAATAGAGAGCTAGCGCGTCTCCTTCCAGGTATAGTGGCATGAAGCTAGCGATGTCTCTGATACCCTGCAACATTGCTACCAGCTTCATCTTTTTTAGCCACGAGATCACGTCTCCTTCCCCGTTAAAGGAATGGACAACATCATTGCGAAGACAAACTCGGCTTGACACATCTGCCTTCAAATCCATAATCGAAGTATTTACTTTGGTCGTTCGCCGAAATAGCTTGTAGTAAGAACAAGCAAAATTACAATATCGAGAAGACAGAACTTACCTCTGATCAAGGCAGCCTGGTCCGATATATGTTCGGGGGCTCTCGCACGAGGAAAAGAACAGGAAAAGGAAAAACCCGACAACAATGATTCAATTAAACACCGAGTCCTTGCGCTGACTTTTAGATGGCCACCCAAAACTCACAACACGACTTCTTCCATACAAAAACACGCTTTCACACCTCATAGAAAAGTATTCACTCTCCCACCGTGCGTAAACAGGACGACTGCCCCACATGCGCCCAAACTGGAAGAGGGGAGACAAAAGTCGCCGCTTGGTTCCATCACTTCCGCTGTCCTGCATTGTCCCCTCCTGCCATACCAATCACAGTTATTATCCTTGGTTAACATTGTAATTATATTTTCTCAGACCGGTCTTATTATCATCCTTTCCAAATTATTTCATTGGATCTATGCTAAGAAAATTCAGATGACAGTCAACAAACTGAACTTGTAGAAAGGACAGGCTTTCAAACAAAATCATATCTTATTGATTAACCCCAAATCCAGACTATGCAAAGAACTGACCATTAGAAAGAACTCAAAATGAGAGGCTCTCACTGAAGCTAAAGATACTGGACATGAAATGAGAAGCTTCCAGCAAACACTCCAACAAGGATACAACTTGTTTCCAGGAGATGTCACCAACACTTTCAAAAAAGGTTAACCTGGATGAAGTAACAACTATAAAACCACTTGAAGGAACAAGCTCCATCAGAAGATATATTAGATAGAATTTCTATGAAGGATGAGCACATACAAAATGAGTTTGATGACAGTGGGAGAGTTTACGGCAAGGTACCACTGAATGCAGAAGAAATTATGGTTCTAAAACTTCCCCAAAATTCACTATATATAAGTTTAGTAACATATCTATCTTATTAGATATGGAGAAAATTTTTACTAAGATGAGATGGAAATCACATTACGTCTGTAAACTCCCTAATAGTATTAAGAATAAGCATGATGTTAACTCCCACTTTCCTAGTTTTTATGACAAACAACATAAGTCTTTTCACATGAAAAGAATTTGCTCCACCACCTTACTCTTCAATAAAAGCGTCTGAATGCCGCATTATGCTGAAACTAACATGGAGGCAAAATTCACCTTAGTTAGATCTAAATTTAATAATGTCATTTTTGAATACATTGACAGAAAAAAAGTGAGGAAAAACCCATAACCTCAGTATCAGCATTAAAAGGAGGTTGTCAAAACTAACAAACTGGATTAAAGATAAAGAAATTATATGCTTTCCGACTGATAAGTCTGGTAGGATGTCCGTAGATGCCTGCCAAATTATGTTAATAGCATGCAACTGTGTATTAAAGATATGAGCAAGGTGACATCATTCAATTATGAAAAGAATGAGAAAATCATAAATGCTCATATGGGAATGTAGTGTAACATCTTCCAATTGAAGAAACAGACATCAAATAACTTCCAGGCAAGTGATAATGAAATCCCCATTTTGTACGACCTTAGGATGGATCATAAAGCCTACATGGAGCATGCTACTGGACCACCCACCTTTCCTGTACCTAGTACTAACAATGCTAACAACAGAATATTATATTTTTTCTCGGAAATTCTATACCCACTGAAAGAGATGTTAATAGATATGTATCTATTAACATCTCTTTGATGTTAATAGATGTATATCTAGATGTGATAGCATGGAAGATATCCTCCGCAGGATTGATGAGTGTAACCATGAGTATGATCTCACCAACTGCATATTTTCTCTCATAAATTCTATACACACTGAAAGTGATGTCAATAGATGTGTGTGATAGCACAGAATAACTCCTCGGCAGAATTGATGAGTGTAATCATATGATCTCACCAGCTGCATTATAAGCAGTATGGGTGTTATATCACTCTATCATCTATATATGTTAAGCTTTGTTGTTGAAAATGTGTAGAACTGATTTCAAGAGTAAAGTGATATTCCATAATGTTGATATTAATGAACTGGGTCTATTTCTAGATCTGACCTGTAGTAGGAATACTTGTTCAGACATATCCTGGGGAACACCTGTCCTACCCGACCTAGGCTAGGTAGACCACCCATTGTTACTTCCACTGTTAAAAAGACTCCCAATGAATGCTAGGTATGTTGGACTAATCCACCCCAAACCCCTTCAGAGTAACAGCATCAGAATTGTGGTTGCACATGCAGTCAGTGTCAGCCTTAAAGCTACATTAAAAAACTAAACCGCACATTCAAATTCAACGGCACTCTTTTTGAACAGGTGAAAGGTTATGCTATTGGGGTTGGAATTGCTGGAGATGTCACCAACCTTTTTATGGTGTGGTGGGGTAAATATTTGACTTTAAATGAAAACAATTTCTGAATAGCAAATATTCTAAACATTCACCAATATTGTTGATTTTTAAATATCTCAGTTACTAGAAACAATTTTCTATCTTTCATTGTACCATAAAAATGATAAATACGTAATAAAGAATTCTATTTAGAAATTTTAGAAGGGGAACATTTTAAAACTGATTAATAAATATTATTAAAATTCTGTGAATTTGTTGTTTGCAGGTTTTTATCTTCAGTATAAAACAAAATGAACAGGCCTGGTTGAAATATGACTGGAACAAGGTGACTTCTATTGTTTCTTTTGGTTATATGGATACCAGGTTGATGTGTCTTGCTCACAAACACAATGTCAAAGTGATACGATCAGGTAAGTAAAACTCTAATCATATAATGTAGGTTATTGTTGTATGAAATATAGTAGACAGATGGATTTAGTGCAACTAAAGTTAAAATCCCAAATCCAAGGAATCCGTTGTGGGTTTGCATCACAGCAAGTAATCCAAAGGAAGTAAGTAATAAAAGTGAATATAAAGTCAATGTATTTACCATGAGGAATAAGAAAAATATCAATGTTTCAGGCATTAGCCCTTTTTCGTGATAGACAAGAGAGAGAAAGAATAGGAAAGGAAAAAAATCGATGTGTTGTTATATGGGAGTCGTGGTAATAATGGATGAAGGATGTTGGTAGGTAGGTATGTGGTTTTTGAGTGTGGAGACCAAGAAAGGCTATACCAATATTTATTTCAGCACAAACCTATCATCTATAAAATATATCTCTAAAAGTTTGTGTGTGAGTGTATTTGAGTATGGATAACATTGTACGAATGTAAATATACGTAAAAGCATTTCTAACATGTTTGCGTAAGATTCAAACATGCAACGGCAATCGCTGTGAGTTTGTCATGGAGAAAAACTTCTCCCTGTAGACTTTTAAGTGTTAAAAAACACCATAAGCTCTGCGCAATATCCACCGGACATGGTGTATAGCTATTTCAGAGTTATTGCTCTTCATCAGCACAAGCTACTGCTAGTTGTCACAATGAGCTTTATAGGCGGTTCATTCCTGTATCATAAATCAGTAAAAAATATTTACTGATTGTGTGCTTGGCTTGCCGAGGCAGAATTAATTAAATATCAGTAACACGAGACAGCAGAGTTGAAAATAAATATGCGTAAAAGCATTTCCAACATGTTTGCATAAGATTCAAACACGCAATGGCAATCGCTGTGAGTTTGTCTTGGAGAACAACTTCTCTCTGTAGACAAACATCTTAGAAATGCTTTTATGCATATTTATTTTCAACTTTGCTGTCTCGTGTGCTTATATTTAATTAATTCTGCCTCGGCAAGACCAGCACACAATCAGTAAATATTTTTTACTGATTTATTAATATAAGAATGTAACATCCTATAAAGCTCTGTGTGACATCTAGCGGTAGCTGGTGCCGATAAAGAGTAATAACTCTGAAATAGCTATACACCATGTCTGGATGATGTCGCACAGAGCTTATGGTGATTTTTAACACTTAAAGTCTACAGAGAGAAGTTTTTTTCCAAGACAAACTCACAGCGATTGCCATTGCATGTTTGAATCTTAGGCAAACATGTTAGAAATGCTTTTACACATATTTATTTTCAACTCCGCTATATATATATATGTATTGTTAAGCTTGTTTAAGAAGGCCAGTACAGTACAAGCTGGAAATAAAAGAGTGAAAATAGAAGTAATGTAAACAAAACAACAGTTTACAATTTTATCGTATATCCCAATATTTCAGGGTTAAGACCCCTTTTTGAAAAGAAATTGGAAGATGGCAGTGGCGGTCTGGTATCTTTTGCACAGATATTGAAATATAAAGTAAAAGTGTAAACTGTTGTTTTGTTTTCTCTCCTTTGTTTCCAACTTGCATTGTACTGGCCTTCTTAAACAAGTTTAACTCCATCTCATAATGCTTCATTTAAACTACATCACTCTAACACATACACATACACACACACACCACTCTAACACATACACATACAGAAGCTACTATTTGTGTCCATTGACTTTCCACAGTCATTGAACTAACTCAATTGCATACGTTTGTACCATATCTTCTTGGGGCTTGGTTGTTCTCATAATCTTCTATGGATCTCTGAGTATCACATGGTAATGTACAATCCATAGTTCAGTTTAATAGATCCACAGTCAAATAAATTTGTATCCAGGCTTCGACTTTGTTTGGCATGTTTTTAGCCTTGTGTTGTGTGGTGATTTTCCAGACCATCAGGCATGCTGCTTAATAACACTTCAAGCAATTTCAGATGGTTTAACCTCTCTCACCCCTCTATAAATGTTTTAAGGGTGTTTGTCAGAGGTTTTCTCCATGTTAACAATGCAACATTTATAGCACAGTCTAAGGAGGAACTCCAAGTTTTTTGTAATTTATTTTCTATTGTTTGAATAAACTTGAATAAGTCTTTTTCTGACTTAGAATACACATGACTTACCTAATATCATTGTGAACAGCAATATTCTGTTTACTGTAGGTATTCACATGCTTTGGGACTATCACCACAGCAAGATTTATGGGTACTGGGTGTGATGTGTACATAGGCATAACAGCCACTGCCTTTAAAAATCTATGTAATTGTGTGTCAGACAGCTAAAATCTGTCCACAATCATCAAAGCCAGGTTCTGTGTGGCCTATTTTTAGCACCCTCCTATATAACAAAGAGACTGGTTACATACAATAGGCAGAAAAAACAGTTTTAAGCATTCTATTTCCATTATTAAGACATATCTTTGTCCTCACTTGGTGGCACTGCATACCAAAATACACTAGGGATCAAAATTATAGGCCATGCATATATTTTTAAAAAATTTTTTTTTTTTTAAACGGACGTAAAAAGTGATGATGATGATATACTTCACACAGTGCCCGTTTTCTTCTTTGAACAGCATATGTGCATGCAAGCATGGGTTCTGTTATAAAACCATCCCAAAGCCTCAATACCTTCAGAATAAAATATTTCTTATGTATGCAAAAGAAGCTAGTCTCTGATGAAGGGTTCTGCCCAAAACATTTGCCTTCTTTCTTATGACATAACATTTATTCCACAGTTTTAACACTTTGGATTACTAATTGCTGACACAGCCATCACTAGTTTCTTTGGATTCTCCTGTTTTACCATCTATCTGGTATGGCTGTAAATATATGGCTTTCAAAAGAAATCAATAGAATTGGTTAATATAAAAATGTGTAGGTTTCTTTGAGATAGGAGTGGGAGATTTTACAAGAAATTAGTCTTTTACTTTAAGGAGAAGTAGCATTTGTATTTGTTATTGTCGAACATATCTTCGGTGTTTGTGGAAGGATGTGTAGAAGGTCATTGTTTTATTTTGGCAGTGGTAGCTGGTGGCTTGGAGGTCACTAATAATTGATTGGTGTTTCTAGCTGTGGGCCTCCTGTTTTTATTGTGGCCTAAGATTTATGACTTAACAGCGAGTAGATCATTTTTAAAACGGCTCATTTGTGAAGGGGAAATTTTGCTACAGTTTGAACAATTTGAAACATTAGCTTGTTTGTTGGCTAGAAGAATGGCCATATCTGGTAAAAGTGTTCAAAATTTCAGATTAGAGAGAGAGAGAGGGTGAGGGGAATTGAGGATTATATTGTTAATAAATATGAGGATTATATTGTTAATAAATATTGTTAATTAATATGAATAAAAGAAATATATGAAAGTAAAATGCTACATAAATCTATTGTATTTTTCATAATGCATTTATTTTCTGTTATTTTATTTATTTATTTTTTAAATTTTAGTAAACTACCCAGTTAATCAGCTTTTGAATGTTACTCATAAGAAACAATGGATCAAAGATCAAATTAAAGAGGTTCAAAAATATCATTATGATGGTATAAATGTTGATATTGAAGACCAAATGGAACTGACTAGGGAAGATTTGAGAGATGCTCTTACACAACTTGTTAATCAGACAAGTTTATTGTTGAAGAGTTTAGATAAAAACTATCAAGTAAGCTTTACTTATTTTTTTTTAATATGTTATTAATGATATTAACGAATATGTTAGTAATTTTTCTGCAGTAATGTCCTCAAATAATTGTAATTGTGTACTAATTCATTTCCATCACTATAAGAATTTTAACTTGATCTTTTATATTTTCTAAACAAGAGTGCATTTAGATATGAATAAAATTTTAACTAGTCTCTGGCCAGTTTTAGTTAGGATACACTTGTGAAGCTTGACAAACGCTGTGTTCTTTCAGTGTAAACAAATTATTAAGATGTTTGGCTGCTATTTTTAAAGACATATATTCCATATTCCATTATTAGTGTTGTGTTGCTGTGCAAACTCTTAATGGTCCAAGCCTCTTACCTGTAAACAGTTGCCATAATGAGGCACAATGAAATGGTGTAAGTGGAAAGAGCACTGTAAATTTATTGAGGTTTTCATTAGCTTTCAGTTTTGTGTTCAAATTACATCATGGACAAACATATTAACATTTCAGGCAACCCCACCCCTAACTGTGCATCCATTTATTGCTCCAAAATAATGTGCTCTTCAAATCATTCCCATCATTACCCAATATATTAATTAAACTAATTCATATGAAATGATATAGTAAAACTGGTTAAGATCCTAAAAAAAAGTTACTACCATGCTTACATATCATTTTCAATAATTATATATACATTGTGAAGGTGTATGGCCTTGTGGTTATGGTCTTGGACTTACGATCGTATGGTCATGGGTTCGATTCCCGGACCGGGCAATGCGTTGTGTCCCTGAGCAATGCACTTCATTTCACGTGGCTCAAGTCCACTACGGTGACGCTTCTGTCAGGAGTTGCGACCGACAGGTAGTATTCAGCAACAGGAAAAACCAATGGAAACATAGATTCCTCGGTTCGATTAGGAAGATCTGGTATGATCTTCCGATCGACCTTACAATTTTTAATATATATTTTTTTTTCACCAAAATAGTTATTTCACTTCTAAAAATTCAGCAAATTCTATTTACTTATCTCTCTTTTTACAGGTAACCTTTGATGTTGCTTGGAATCCTCACTGTGTTGATGACAGATGCTATGATGTCGCAGCATTAGCTAATGTTACAGATTTCTTATTTATTATGTCCTATGACCAGAGAAGTCAAATATTAGGGGCTTGTGTTGCTGGCCCTAATTCTCATTTTGCTCTCACAAAATATGGTAAACAAAATATATTTTAGTCGTCAACACTTCCTATATATATATATATATATATATATATATATATATATACACACACACATATATATATATATATAAATATATATCATCATCATCATCATCATCATCGTTTTACGTCCGTTTTTCCATGCTAGCATGGGTTGGACGGAGATTTCTTGAGGCAGCATTTTA
>JAOPJM010528478.1:0-10283 GCA_027124095.1 Muusoctopus leioderma
ATCACCCGAAATATTATTATACGCCTGCTTCGCTTCGCTTCGCCAAAAAATGTATGGTACCGACCGGTCAATTTGGGGGTGTGTGGCTCACAGACTATTATGAGCTAACAAATACTATATAATGCTGCCATACGAAGAATTGCCTTGATGGAAAGATCTTAGGTACCATAGACACGGAGTGTATCTTCCCTTTAAAAATAAAAACTATAAGAGGAACATTCAAATAAAACTAGCCATATGTTTCAAACACAGCTGGCCTGATATTGTTTTCCGGAACATAAAGCAAAAGTCTCTCTGTTGTAACAATAATGTTTCGTTGTATGTTACTGACAATATTTATAGTGAACTTGTCTATATGGTTTCATTTATAAAATATAGTAATTGCTGTATTACCTTGTTTTAGAAAATGTTTACAAACGACCTAAAAATACTGGTTTCTCCTAAAATAACAGTAAGTTTTACTTGCATCATATCGATCAAAGAAATCGGTGGAGATGTTGAATGAACAACTGTTAAAACGAAGATCTAAGAATCATTTAAAAGTTTTCTATTTGTAAGGACATACATAGATATGCATATTTAGACATATTTATTCACTCCTGGAAAATTTCTCACATTAAGAGAATAATATGTTCACTCATGTATCCCATCTATGAATATAAGTGTAATCCAATATTACTCTCTGGTATGAAACTCATATGCTGTTATAAAAGTGAATTTGGACAACAGGTATAAATGTAACTTTCAATGTTGGTGAAAAGGGGTATAAATGGTCAGATGATACATAGCCTGCAAGCTTTGCATTTGATTATTAACAGAAATTTATATAATAACTATTTGTGAGCTTGATTACATCACAACATTTATTTAACATCCACTCGATTTAGGTCACTGATCGAAACATTACAGTGTGAATAGTAACACAAATGTATAGAATGTTTTGCAGTTACACATGTGTTGTAAAGGGCTAGCTTCGTTTCCATACTAATACTATGATTTCCCAGCATTCGACCCTGTGTACCAAATGATACTGCCACTTTCCTGATGATATGATGTAATACTTCCACGTCAACTAAACTCCGATGATATAGCGGCCTAGTAACTTGCCAATGAAGGTTGAATTCTATGCAAAAGTTGCGAGAAGCAGATTTAGAAAGGACTTAACTTATTTTAGACACATCTGCTCACCTAGCACCAATCATATTACACACAAGTGATATACAAAACTTACACATCTTTCGTGAAACAAATTTTCAGGAATCAACGTATGACAAAATTATTGATTGAAACAATGTCTGTATATCTTCTTAAGAGTTTACAGTCGTGAAGGAACCTTTGAGTTGAATGTAGACTTTGGGAACATTGGTATCCTTGCAACTGAGTCGGATCTCAAATGTAGGTAACAAATTGTATTGAAGACAATTAAGTTATTTGCACACTTTAAATGTATTTCCATATATGCTAGTTCCTTCTTTTCTACCCTACATGATATTTTCACATTATTCGGTTTTATCTGATATCTACATTTTGTACAAATACATTTATAGTGATTCCAGCATCCAGCATTAGAACAATCCTGTCAATTGCATTCATTGTTTTGTTAACTAACGTTTTTTGCTAAAACAACTAATTGGATATTACTAGATGCTACTTCTCAGAGAAATACAGTAGTAATTATTCATTGTTGTTATAAGTTTTCCAACTTCTCAAGCCATCTTCAAATCTTTATTTATATCAAGTGGAATATTTATAAATTTTTCAGAAGTGTTTTAACAACTCTTTCCCAGACTCCTAGGTATGCCTCATAGATTGTACGTATGTGTTAATCAACATTGTGTACAAGTTCTGACTAAATGCCAAGTGAAGCAGCTGCTTATACGCAATTTCTTTTCACGTGGAAGAATGCTTCGCATACAAGAAGCACAACATCCTTGAAAAAGGTAGATTTAGGTATAACGGCATGTTTTCCACAGTGGTTATAAATCCCTCCTCGAGTAGGATAAGATTTGATTAGACTCGGTAGGATTTGAATTCTGTGCTCGTATTTAGATTGGTTCTATACGACTGAGCAGTTGCTACCTTTGTAACTAACTTTCAGTTAAGAAGACTGTAGTTGAAAGAATATAAATTCTTGTCCAAGATCACATCTCAATGCCCATTACGAATGTTTGCCAAGTGAACTACCATTAGCCAGCTTAAGATTTCAAACAGTTTTCCTTCGAGCACCTACATATTTGCTTTTCCAAAATGAATGACGGCATAGCCAATTTCTTCATTAAATTCTTCCAGCTGACCTACCTGCTGATTGTAAAGTTTCCGATAGTGTAGTCATATCAATGTTGTTCAAGCATGCCACCTCCTTTGATACAAATCTACCGAATCTACTTTCGTATTCAATGTACGGAATCTAATGTTGTACGTAGGTATATATAGGCACATATTCCTACATACATATCATCAATAACGAATCATGATGTTAATGCAGAACAGTATACAATAAATTGCTTAAAATGGACATCCCAAACGAAGTCTGAAAGACACTAAGAATATAGAATGCATCCACGCATTTCAATACAAGAAATATTTGTGGGTCATTTAAATTAAAACTTTCATCCATTAAACACAAACCTGACTTGGTATTCCGGAATAGAAAACAGAGGGTGGAGGACATAAAGGATTACGAAAGTTAGGTGTCGAACGAACAGTGATATATGTACTTTATTACATTACGATAAAAGTAGAGCTCCATAGCTGATTTGGGTTGTTGAGACTCCGTATGTTTTTAGCAAAAGCAAAATAATCTGGGAGTGTAGATCTCAATAGGCTATTGACCGCAGCTGAATTTACAATTTTGGGTTGAGAATAAATTGATAATCAAGTATTTCGTGAATATATTAGCGACGTAAGTGTAATTGGAATGGTTCCATTGTAAATCCAAACTAGATCATGAAACTAGATCACTTACTTCCACTCTACGGCGCTCGCCACTTAGAGATTTTAATCATTAATAACATTACATTTGTTATCAACCTTGCCATATTGTATTTTGGAATATTATCAATAATGAAGGATGCCTGAGCTTTCCTTGTGCTTGCGATTTCTTTCTTTACCCTGTTATTATTTATGACGAATCAACGCGGTGGATTCACATAATTGCTAGATCGTCCGACAAAATAGTTTGCGGTATTTGTTCCGGCTCTTTTCGTTCTGGGTTCAAATCCCACCGAGGTCAAATGTGTCTTTCTGCCTTCCTGGCTCGATAAAATAAAGAACTGGGTCGATTTAATCGACTAACCCTTCCCTCCACATTTGTGGTATTGTGTCTATATTAGAAACGATTATTTCTGACGGTGCTACACCCAGTATACGGCCGACAGCAATTCACAAAAAGACTCATCAAACTTAATACACTCACACCTGAAATGGTAAAGTAAATGTCGTTTTGTCTTTGTTTGTTGTAAAGGCACGTGGCCTAGAGGTTAGGGTGTTGGGCTCACGTTCGTAAGGTCATGTGCTCGATTCCCGGACCAGGCGACGCGTTGTGTTCTTGAGCAAGGTACTTCATTTCCCGTTTCTCCAGTCAACTCTGAAAATGAGTGCCAGCAGCAACCAACTGGCGTTAACGTTCAGTGGGGAGTCTTGTACTCTCAGTCACTTCACCACCTGAGAAACCACGATAGGTTCTGGCCTCATGAGCCTATATGCCCAGTACAGGCTCTTTTAACTTTAACTTTGTTTGTTAGATATGGAAAGGCCTAGCCTATGATTTAATGTGAATCTAAACTTGAAGGTCGAGATAGATGGCTATAGCTAATACGGCAAATATTTAATTTGACTCTGTTGCTGTTAATATTTTGTGGGATTTAGACAGTAGATAACTCGTACAGTTATTCCTTCAACGGCATTCTACTATTTCTGCCATTCCACCACTCGGCTGATAATGGTTATAATAGTTTCTCATCTTAGCATAACGCCATATATTTTCATAATTATTTGTAGTTATAAGAACTTGAAAAGAAACTGTCACTATCTATTCTTGATTTCGAATCTAGTAGAATTTTTACTATCTTAATTATATGCTGGTACTTGAGTCATTAGAATTTCAAAGAGATTCGGAAATAAGCATGAATGACATGATATTACTCGTAGCAATTAGTTTGCCATTTATACATAGGTCATTTATTTCCGTTGACGTGGTCAAATATTTTAGTGATTATTGCTGGTGTATCATATCATATAATGCATCATAGATCTTGTGTGGCAAAGAATAAGTAAGCTTTATAAAGGATAAGTAACTTTTACATCGGAAAAGGGATCCCGATTATCTCGCAGTAGTTATAGCTAGGAAGTTTACTTTTGTACTCAATTAATTTTGTACGCAACTACATATATGTAGTTACGTACAAGATGGATTTCCGAAAGTGACAAGAACGTATAGAGATTGTGTGTAGTTCACGAACAGGGGGATTGGTGGGGTAATGGGATAATTGTGTTTCTAAAAGGGATTAGCCTTTTCGTTTTGTTGATATATATTGCCAGAGCTCCCTTTCAGAATGTGACGAAGATCCTAATTAAAGAAAGATATGCTAGAGAGAGCTGTTGCGACTGGATGTTGCTTTTGATTGGAAGGAGAGAGAGAGAGAGAGAGAGAGAGAGAGGGAGAGGAGAGAGAGAGAGAGAGAGAGAGAGAGAGAGAGCCCGTGCGTGATGGCGCGTCATCAATGTATAAATGTATTCTTTTCCTTTTAATGCAATAAAAACAACAAAAACAACAACAGTTATTGTTTGCTATTGAAATTAGCATGGTACTTTTCTTCTTATTTTGATGTTATTATCGAAGAAAATTAATGCGGAGCTTTACAAAACTTAAGTGGATACTTAGCAGTTTCTAGATGTAAATATTAGTATCAGTACGTGAAATAAGCTTTTGCTGACCAACTGGAAACGTCTGAGAGCGTGGTAGAATACTGTATATCATACAGGATATATATAGCTACAACGCGCACGGCACTTTATTAAACACAGATCAGAAATGTTTCTAAATCAAAGTTTTTCCTATCTATTATAGATTAGGAAAACTACACCGAGGCTTCTTGAAGAAGAACTATCAACGAATGGATAACCCGTCAATTTCTTAGTCGAAAGATTACGTGTTTTTATCTTGTCTTCGGTGCTGCGATATGTCCATTAGACAAGACATTTATATTTTCCAGCATAGTTGAAATCGAGTACCAGTGTAGGAACGACACGCTAGTAAAAACACAAATTACAGTGTTTAATTACTGATTGTTTAGAGCTTAGAGTAGTCATCTAACTGTATCTAAGCTAATTTAGCCTCATCCATGCTCTACTATTTATCAATAGTAAAGCTGCAGTTGAGAGGAATTCTGAATGCCAGGAATACCATTTAGATTTAGATGCTCTCTCTCTCTCTCTCTCTCTCTCTCTCTCTCTCTCTCTCTCTCTCTCTCTCTCTCTCTCTCTCTCTCTCTCTCTCTTTTAAATAATGACTATGCTCTAATCTTTCATTACTAAAATATATTTTTCACAGATACCAGGTTAGATGAGAAAGAATAACATCTACACAAGCACAATTTTCTATGCGATATGCATGTGACTATGCATATAAAATGCAAGACAATAAGAAGGACACATTGGGGTTTCATTTCATTTAGATGTCATATGGACAAAATTACCACGTATTTCTTGAGGGGTGGAATGAGGAAACGTATCATTCATTTCTTTACGAATAGCATCAGCAGCATCAATGAAAACGATTGATATGTTTACCAAGAATAAGAAGGATTGCAGACTGTTAGCTGGGAGCTTATATCTTCCTTTACAGAGCTCACCGACAATAAGAACATATTTAATTCGTTTTTCGAGAAAACAAATATCGACTTCTAAGATTAACACGAGCGTATATATTTTAATGGGAAGGTGTAATCGATTAAATCGAGTCCAGTACTTGACTGGTACTTATTTTATCGACCCCGGAAGGATAAATGGAAAACTCGACCTCGACACGATTTGAACTCAGAACGTAAAGGCCCGTAAATAAATACTGGAATGCACCTTATTCAACGCTCTAACGATTTTGCCAATCCATCGCTTTCGGGAAAATACATATTAACCGGCGTTAAAGTAATTTATATTGCAATGTTTTCGTATCACTGCCATGTTTCTTCACCCCTCCCTGTATGGCGTCATTCACATCTCTTACTTGTCTTCTTCATATTACTCTAAAAAATATGTTTTATTCGACGAGGTCTAATTGCTGTAAAGATTTAGAGAGAATTAACTGACTTTATCGCCAGTAATATAGGACAATCAAATCAAAAGATCCCGTCTTGGGCGAGGCAATATGCTTATAGTTTTATAATAAAATGATATCTTATATTCGCATAAGGTGACACATTTGTAATAAATGGGTATAGTCGATTGAATCGATCCCAATATCTGATTAGTAGTTTTTTTTATCGACCTCGGTGGGAAAAATGCAGGATTTGAATTCAGAGCATAAAGGGACGCTACTAAATACGACAAGCCATTTCGTCCCGCATTCTACCATTTCTGTCATTCCATCACCCTGCTGATAATGGTAATAATAGTTTCTCATATTGGCCTAAAGCCATATATTTTTATAAATATTTGCAGTTATAAGAACTTGAAAAGAAACTATCACTAATTTTTCTGAAATTTCAAATCTTTACATCGTGTATCTCTTTACTAGGAATTTAACTTAACAGGAAGCTAATTGATAGTCAGTGAATTTACACTCATATCGATTCATAATTAATGAATCATGCAGAATATTCTCGACCTCTTTGTAAAAATGAGTCTTTGTAATAAAATAAAGTCTTTTAAATAAAATAAGGAGCAGAAATGTAGATTTCTGTTCCTTATTTTGGAAGTCATAAAAATGACGAACCTCAAGATGATCTGAGGTTCTTCAGTTTTATATAGGTTTCCTGGGTTTTTTTAAAATTTTTATAAGGAGTATTGAAAGGTATTTATGAACTAACTCCTCTTGGATAAAATATATGCCCAAATTTAAGAGCTTTAAGGAACCGATACCAACAGAAAATTAATCCTTTGAATAGTAAATCGGTCAATATCAAAGATATATTTGTAGTTTTTTAAATTGGGTACGCTTAAAATCACCTAGGTTTACAATCAATCATATGTTACAAAAGGACATCGTTTAGGTTATTTTAATAACTTAATTGCTAAGATTAATTCTCCTTTAGTGTCGGTTCCTCCAACCTCTGAGATTCGGATATATAAACTGTTTTCTTTTTGCCAATTCCGTTTAATTTTGTACTTTGCCAAGTCATTCAACAGAAATAACGACATATTGTACCAAACCATCAGAATGGACCCCACACTTTATGAAAACATTATTAAACCAATATTTGTCGGAGATCCTCTTCCAGTTATTAACTTTATGAAGCAACATGGACTTCTATGTAATGAACTTAACTTAATTTGCATTACTGTAATGTGCCTATGAACTGGAGTATATGTGGTGTGAAAGACATTCAAGTAATATGTTCTATGATATTTGTAGTGCTATTGCAAATCAATACAAGTTTATCTAAAATGTTATCAATAAACCTTTCAATGGCATTGTATTTGTATGTTGAAACAAAAAAAAAATATTGTATTTGTTCCTAAAGTATTAGTTTTACATGTAATATATTTTTGGTTAGTTATCTTTATATAAGGTTCTTGGAGTCCGTCATCTTCATACACAAACTCCCTTATTCTATTAGAAAGTCTCCTCAATTTATTATTTTAAAAATTCTGTTTTAAGATATGCTTTCTAAATGTTCTGAATGTGAATTCTTTTTTGACCTGCACAAGACCAGTTTTATTTATTTATCTGTTTATTTATTTCCATAAGATAGGAACTGTAAGACTGAATTGAAATCAGCATTTTACTGATACTTATGATATCGAGCAAAACGAGATAACAGATAAAGCTTGTGAGGATTTGAAATTAGAATTTAGTAGGACGAAACCGAATATTGTGAGGCATTTAATACGATGATTATCCTTTATGCCAACCTAATATATTCAATTTTCTCTACGATGCTATTAATGTTAACAGTGTGGGGTGTGTTGGTAGATTGGTAGAGAGCCGGACTAACTGCTTTAGGATGTTCAGTTCTGTCCCTCGACATTGACTTTAAATCCCACAGGGGTAGACGTTATCTTTAATTCCTCAAAGGCTGATAAAATAACTACTAGTAATATACTGGGGTCGATATAATCGACTTAATCACTTCCATACACGGATTTGGTCTTGTGCCAAGGTAGGTAAGATATCATTACTGATGTTAATTGTCCCATGATGTTAATTGTCTCGGAAAATGCAATCTTAAAACGCTAAAAAAGAGAAAGTGGTCCAGTCCACCAGCTGGATTTTCTCTGAATACATTCGGATCTTGTGTGTAATAACAGTGTTCTGCAGCGGGTTGTTTTCGGGGCCCTTAAACCGGGACCTTTTGTAATGTTATGGGAGAAAAATATTGAGATATAATGGAAGAAATAAATTATGTGAAAATGATACCAAGTTTGCTCTCTTCTAAATATTATATCTAAGTAGATTTACAAAAAAGTAACCTATAGATAACTAACCATAATTTAGATGATACGAAGGTATTTATAGGTATATTTTGATATTGATATAACAACGCGCATGTTTGTGCATATGCACGTGTATATAAACACACTTCGATACATTTATACATACCTACATATTTGTCTAATTTCTATCTTTTTTACAGCTGGAGGATTACAAATGTTGCAATATAAATACTTGGAATGAGAACGAAGGGACTGAAACGATAACGCCATTGACTTGTAATAAATATATTTACTTTTATGCTAATGTCATTACTCTAGCAACATTTTTGGTAAAATTTCCGTCTGTGGCAATTTTCCAGAAGATCCAGTTTCGTTTTTGCTTCATTCCATTTTGCAATTTCTTTTTTTTTTTTTTTTTTTTTTTCATAAGCAGAGAGAGCTTAAAATTATTGTAACTTCCTAAACAGTTCTAATTATGAATAGTACTTCATCTTGTATCCTGTCATGGTGTAACTGGGAGAGATAAATGATGTGCCAAGCCTTCGCTTTCAAAACCCCTTTTCCGTCTGACTTCTAACAGAGGTAAACTTTTTCATCAATAGCCTGTAAGGGCCTCTCTTTCTGATGTCAAGACAAACACGGATGTTTACATTAGCTTCATTTAATCGTGGTTTTACATATATCTGGCGTTTATTATCATGAGAAATATTACACAGGAGGGAGAACAAATAAATGTATGATACGAATTTAAGTGGTAAAAAGTTTATTTTAATTCAACCAATGTAACTTTATAGGAATTATAAAAGTAAACAAGAGAGATCTATCTAGTGTTTCAACATAAGTGAACCAGCTGCACATTGCACATTATACCACATTGCACCTTATAAAGGTAACAAATCTACATACCTGGAGCACTAATCAGACATCATAGTTACTAGCAGACCGAAATTGTGTGTGTGGGTGTAACTGTGAGGGTGTATGTGTGTGTGTGTATATGTGTATGTGTGTATGTGTGAAATACCGATTACATCATTACTACAATTTTTTTGTTTTTATTGTTAAATTAACTCTATAACGATGATTAGTGTTTTGCTTTTAATTTGTCACTGGCAAACTAACATTCTGCAAGTTAAACATTCTTGTTTGAAGAGATCTAAAATAAATGATTAGATATCTTACCTATTTGGATCTAATATTCTTAAAACACACACACACACACACACACACACACACACACACACACACACACACACACACACACGCGCGCGCGCACACACGCACGCACACACGCACGCGCACACGCACACGCACGCACACACGCACACACGCATAGGCGAATTGACAGAGTCGTTAGAGCGTCGGACAGAATGCCGTGCAGTATTCGTTCCGGCTCACTGTGCTCTGAGTTCAAATCACGGTGAGGCCAACTTTGCTTTCAAACTTTCGGGGTCGATAAATAAAGTATCACTCCAGTATTTGGGTCTCTCTCTCTCTCTCTCTGAAATCGGCTGTGGTTTGGTCTGGAGACGGGATGAGCTCTGCCCGGTTTTTAAAAAAATGCCCACGATGGCGTCCCTACGACTCCACTACGTATTTGGGGCCCAAGTAAGGATATATATATATATATGGGGGGGGGCGTATGTGTGTGTATGTATCTATCTATATATATATATATCTATCTATATCTGTCT
>JAOPJM010528486.1:0-10283 GCA_027124095.1 Muusoctopus leioderma
AAACCAAGACATACGTCTTTTAAATATGGTGCTGCTCCATGATGTGGTTTTTGTGCGTGTGTATAACTCTTTATTTGTAATGTTTAGATATGTGAGGTTCCAATAAATTAGCGATTTATATATAATGTTTAAATATGAGGTTCTAATAAATTTCAAATAGATTAGTTGTAGAATTGGCAGGGATGAGAAATTAAATGTATAGATTTAAGACAGTGTATAAATTAATGATTATCATAATTGTCAAAATTGTCCTAGATAATATATTTGTTTAAATATGTAAGGTTCAAGATAGTCATAATTGTCTTAAATAATGAATTTAAATAATGATTAAGTATGTAAGGTTCCGGTAAATTTGTGAAGTTTCAATAGATTGGTTGTAGAATAAGCAGGGAGGGAGAAATTATGTATAAGGGGTAAAATAGGCCAGTAATATTAATATGTAAGGTTCCAATAAGTGGAACCGTATAATTATTAGAAATAAATATAGTCGACCAAGGAAATAATATGGTCAACTCGGTGATCAGTCCCAAGACAGTGTATAAATTAAAGATTATCATAATTGTCAAAATTGTCCTAGATAATACTTTACATATTTAAATTTAATATTTAAGACAATTTTGTCAATTTTGACAATTTTGAACCTCACATATTTAAACATTACATATTTAAATTTATTGTTTAAGACTATTTTGACAATTATGATAATCTTTGTAATATACACTGTCTTAAATTGTGGATGTTATTTCTCTTACCGCTCCGCTTCTATAATCGCCTTATATTAGGACTATACTGATAACTAAGACCCTTTGACAGATACTTCTAAGTACTAAACACTGATTTTACCATAATACCCTGTTTATTCTTGGGTAGTTGCTAAGCTATACCGGGAATAATCACCATTAATTCATCATTTTATGATTTTCGCTAGTTAATCTCGAGTTTTCGAGTTAGTTCTTCGCAAAGTGATATGTAAACAAAAGAGTTACCTCCCTTAAACTAGATTTCGTGATAGACTACTTTCAATTGTTTCTGAGTACAAGATATTCTAATATGCCTTAGATCCATATGCCTTAGATCTATATGCCTTAGATCTATATGCCCTTCAACTGATTTCTACCACTAATAATGTCTATCTTAATTTTCCCAACTTCTGCATTAATGTTATTTCTCACTCTGAGTAGATACGCATGTGCGTTTATATTGGCTTTAATACGTATATGTGTAAAATTTTGTGCCCTTATCTCCTCCATTGTTATTCAGTCTGCCCCTGAAGATCCTTTGAAACAAGATATATATTTTGTTGTGCAGATTCATCAATAAATATATGTATATATATATGTGTGTGTGTGTGTGTGCGCGTGTGCGTGTGTGTGTGTGTGCGTGTGTGTGTGTGTGTGCGTGTCATCGCTGACACCGTTTATCGCTGAAATCAACTGGTGATATTTGTTTATATCTTCAATAACCAAATGCCTGGCCGTTCAGTGATTCGGTGATGTGATTCCCATACGTAATCAGTATGGTTGGTGACAGGAAGGGCATCAGACCGTAAAATGCTTCCTCAAGAAATATCCATCCAACCCATGCGAGCATGGAAAAACGGACGTAAAAATTATGATGGTGATGATGATGATGATGATTAGATGAATTAAGATGTGCTTTGTGAGGTTCATGTGTGCCTAGTTACTACATATATATATATATATATATTTATACACACACACATACAGATATAAATATATACACATGCACATACACACACACGTGTACACACACACACGTGTACACACACACACATGTACACACACACACACACACACATCAGCACTTCTTTAAATGTTATGAACCCTGTTCATTACATATATTGATATCTGCATAGAGATGTCTTCAGTTGTCTCTTGAAAGTGTCATAATTACTTGTATATGTATATGTGGTAACTTGACACACATGAACTTCACAAAGTACATTTAATTCTCTAGTCGAGGCATTTATTCACTGAGAGTGCTCAACAACTAATTAGAAATTAGTTGGTGCTATGACCAATGTCTATGTGAAATAAATAAATGGAAAGAATGAATCTCGAATTTACTCATATAGAAGAAAATATATGTATATTTACCTTACAGTAACATATATATATTAGTATATTTTACACACACATACACATTATATATATATATATATATAAATATATAAAATGATGATGAAAATGCACACAAAAATGGCTTATATTTAAGATCCTTTTTTAATATAGCTTACTGGTTTCTGCTCTTCCGGTAAGCTATATTAAAAAAGAACCTTAAATATAAACCTTTTTTGTGAGCATTTTCATCATAATTTTTTCTATATAAGATAACTTGTGTGGACAATCATCACCTATTTTTCAATATATATATATAGGTTATCTCCACTTCAGTAGATGCATATCATTGGAGTAAGTAGTTCATCAATCCATAGATCCCACATCACCATGATGATGATCATCATAATTTTACATCTGCTTTTATAGTCGTGATGGGGGGGGGGGACTGGTCACATACGATACCTATGCAGTTGTAAATTACAGTTCTAAACATTTAAATATTTGCAATTATAGTTTTCTAACTATTTATAAGAACATTTCAATGGTTATGACAAGTGGACACTAAATGTATGCATGTGTGTGTGTGTGTGTGTGTATGTGTGTACATGTGTGCACACACGCAATAATTATATCTATATATGCATAAATGGCAGTATTTAGTGTATGAAGATGCATGCATCTATCTATTCATGTATGTTACTAATGTGCTTGCATATTTGCAAAAGCGTGTACACATACACAGGCTTATTCATACATGCACACACACAGTCAAACTGATACCCAGACGATACAAATACATACACAAATATACACATGCACCCATAGGAAAACATACATAAAACTCTTAGTGCATAAAATATCCTATCTCTCTCTCTCTCCCTCCCTATCTCTCAATATATAGAAGTAAAGAAAGTAAAGGCAAACTATACAGAAGAATTTCACTATACCTGTTGGTGGTAGGTCCATGCTTTTCCGGATGTTTGAGTGGTTCCTCTGCAATGAGAAAATAAAATCTTTATAAAAACAAAGAAAAGTACAAATCTTACAAAATGTCTCTTATGAAATACATATAATTCCTTCTTACTCTTTTACTGGTTTCAGTCATTGGACTGCGGCCATGCTGGGACACCACCTTGAAAGGATTTTAGTCGATCAAATTGACTTCAGTACTTTTTTTTAAAGACTGGTACTTATTCTATCAGTCTCTATTTGCCGAACCACTAAGTTATGAGACATAAACAAACAACCACTGGTTTTGAAGGGGTGTCAAGACAGACACGGAGAGTGACAAACACAAACATACAGATGCACACACACACACAGATACATATACATATATATATATATACATATACATATATACCACAGGCTTCTGCAGAGCTTCTGTTCACCAAATCCACTCACAAGGCATTGGTTAGCCCAAGGCTATAGTAAAAGACACTTGCCCAAGAGGCCATGCAGTGGGAGCAAACACGAAACCACGTGGTTGCAAAGTGAACTTCTTAACCACACAGCCATGCGGGCGCCTATAAATCTACCTTTCAGTATTTTTTCTTCTTTTTTTTTGAGAGACAGTTGAATTAACACAATACTATGACTATAAGGTGAAGCTCTGAAAATAACATTCTATATATGTAGAAAACAGGTGTCGCTCCCACTACATAGGAGTGTGTTGGTCTGATGCAGCACATCAAATCTATAGTAATATATCAGTTTGCAACTGGCTAGGACTGTGTGTATGTATGTGAGTGTGTGTGTGTATGTGTGTGTCAGAGAAAGAGTGTGTATGTGTGGGTGGATATATATATATATATATATACACACATACACATACACACATATATACACACACACATATATACACACACACATATATACACAAACACACACATGCATTCATATATATGTTGTGGACATGACAACCTTTCTAGTGTTGGTGTCACAATAAAATGCACCCAGTACACTGTAAAGTGGTTGGAGATAGGAAGGGGGTCCAGCTGTAGAAACCAAGTCAAATGAAACGCGAGACGTGGTCCCCCAACCTGTCTAGGAGAGTGGTGAATGTGAATAAAACCGGTCTTGGATCGAAATCACCCGTCCAACCCATGCCAGTATGGAAAGCGGACATAAAATGATGATGATGATATATATATATATAACTACTCTTTTACTTATTTCATTCATTTGACTGTGGCCTTGCTGGGGGACTGCCTTTGAGGGATTTAGACGATCAGATCGACCCTAGTACTTATTTTTTAAGTCTGGTACTTATTCTATCAGTCTCTACATACACACACACATATATATATATATATATATATATATATAACAGGCTTCTGCACAGTTTCTGTCTACCAATTTCACTCAATTGAATAAGAGTGTACTCAAGGTCAACATTTGAGCTAATTTACCCTCTCTCTCTATAAAACCCAATATTCTCTTTCTACCCAACCTGACTATATGCTTTAGCAAAGGACTACAACTAACCCAACAATATGTTATCCAATGATTAGAAATTGGTTCTTATCTGTATTTCTTTCTTCCAGAGGATATTTCTACTGGTGAGATGTTGATACAAATACGCTAGTCTTATTCTGTGCAGCATCAAAATGATCGTATGGAACTACATGAATAAAGATTTCGGATATATATATACATATATATATACTCTGCTGATGAACTTGTCTTTTATATTTGCCAATTACACATTAAGTTCTAATTGAATACTGGTCCCCTTGATTGCTAAATCAAGCCACCCAATAATACACACACACACACACACACACACACATGGTGGCTGTTGACTCGGACCTCCTTTTGCGCTCTCTTCCTCTTGCCATTTAAGATGTGGTGCTTCCCTCTCCTAAGATATATAATCCCACAAGCCGACAAACGCCAGCCCTATCATATGAGCTTATAGTCACATCAAACAGCTTGTCACCATTACATTTTACCCAAACACTGTCTTCAAAAATTAGTGAAGACTTCCTGGCATGCATGATAATACTAATTTCAAGATCACTAATGGAAATAAAATTCTTGCCAAGATCTAAAGTATCAAACAGAAGGGACTTAGAAATGGAGGGGGGGGGGGGGTAAAATTCAACTATATCAAACTGGGCAAATTTGCAATTATATTTACTATCTATTTGATTAAACCAATTAATTACAGTAGAACTATTTCTCCATGAAGACATATTCGTGGGTTGACTAATTTTTGCTATTATCAGGTCTAAAATGTTTGCTTACCATACTTAGTTCACTCTTTGCAGGGTTGATAAGACTGCAATTGGGGTTAGCTAAAAAGTTATCTTTGTGGTCCTTAAAAGTAATTTGGGCACTAAGTTTTCTGCCTGATTATCCATTTTAAATTCATTGGCTAATGTTACATCGCATGGGAACTTGTTGAATTCAAGGAATGAGTTGGTTTCTATATGTCATCAGTAAAATAAGTTTATTTTAAGAAACTTTATCCTACCTACAGGCTGAATACACTACAACTTTATAGGTCAAATTTCTTTGAAATTCTTCGATCCTTTTGGAAACCCCTTGGTGTTATATATACCCTAATTCGAATTTGGTGTCAAAGGCTCTAAAGTATTTCACATAAAACTGTAAGGCGTTAATGAACTGTCATGTCTATCCTTGTGTGTTTTATCTCAATATCGACAAAATGACTTGTTTTTGTCTACTGAATATTGAAAATATTTCCACTTCTCTATACTGAATTTTATTTGGTTTTGTTGTATTGCAAACGTTTTCATTTTTATCTTAATTCATTTTTCTAATGTATTTATTTATTAACACGACTTCCTTTTACAGCAATTTCCTTCCTACTCCTGCTCTTAATAAGTATTAATTCTTAACCCCACTCCACTACACTTACATACTTTTTATTCCCCCTTTCTTTCCCTTTCCATTCATAGTATTTTCCAACCACCTCTCTTTATTTTTCAATACTCTACCTTCTACTCTTCCTCTCTCTTTCTCTCCACATGTAACCTATTTACTCAAGATTTTATGCCACCCTCTATCAGAATAGTCACTTTCTCCAATACCACTACCTTATAAATATATAGTATCTTCTCAGTGTCTTGCACCCCCCCCCCCCCATAAACACTCTTTTGATCTGTTTCCAATTCTCTCTCTGGGTTTAAGTCAGTTTTGTAGCCTCAATGTCTTACAGTTTCTTTCCCTCTCCTTTACAAATATATATATTTCCCTAATGGTAAAACATCATTTACGATGGGACTAAGAGTCAATTGAATGTTGCACTTCTCATAGTCTCTTCTTTCTTTCTCTCACGCTCTTTCCTCCTCCCCCTGTTATACATTTGTTTTCTTTATATTTCCTTTCTCTTCTTATGTGTCTCTCCATTTCCCCTTTCTTCCTTCTGTCCCTTTCTTTTTCTCTCTCCTCTCATGGTGCTTTCACTCTATCTTTCACTTCAGTAATAAAACCTTGTTCAGCTGTCATATTTATATATGTAAATGTTAGAATATCCATTTTTATAAGACTCGCTTTCACCTAATTTTTATTACTGTATCAACCTACAAGTTTAAAAAAAAATAAAGACGTAATGTTGCTTTGAATAAGTGACAACGTGAAACTCTGAGTTCATATCCCCACAGAAGTCGAATTTACATTTCATCCTTCTGGGGTTGATAAAATAAGTACCAGTCAAGTACTGGTTCGATTTTATCAATTGTTCCCTCCCCACAAATTTGTGACCTTGTGCCCATGTTAGAAATATATGTGTACCTATCTCTCTCTCTCTCTCTCATATATATTGAGCGAAATGTGGTCCCCTGACCCATCTAAGACCCAAATCACCTGCCCAACTCATGCCAGTATGGAAAGTGGATGTAAAATGATGATGATGATATATATATATATATATGGCTTGAACCTATGTCCAATGGGATATTAAACCAACACTTTATTCACACTCTCTATGTAAGTGTATAGTGTTGTTTCAATCTATGGGTGCTCATAAGCATTTGTTTGGTTATCAATGTGCCACAGGTTTGCTCAACGAAAGCATGCCTGATACAGTAGATATGTGATGTTTATTAGTTGAAGAAGTGTTGTTGTTTAGCCCCAGGTCAATCCTGCATGAGCAAGCCTATGATCAAAGGCATTCCAATGTTTTCCTTTTTTAAGATGGTAGGGGTATGATTTTTAGGGAGACTAGGCTGCTATTCCTAGCAGGCTGAGTGACCACATAATGGTTCCCTCGTTTACTCAAGGTTGGAGCAATTGTTTTTATAGCTGGATGCCATTGCTACTGCAAGAACCCTAGACATAAAGTAGGAGTGGACTTTTCTTATTTTTATTATTTTTTATTATCAGTTACATAAACTGGAATAAGAAGATATATATATATGTGCCTTACTGAAGAAAGAACAACACAAAAGCTGTACTAAGATTTGAACTTATGACCAAATGATTAGTAGTCCAACACTTTTAGCCACGGAGCCTTTGTATCTTGGTAAGAAATCAATATTTATGGGACATAGCTGTGGTAAAGAGTATTTTAAAACTATCCTATTTCACAAGTTATAAGTATCTCAGTAGTGGTATAATCAAGAAAATTATTGCCTGGAGGTAGAGGAAATTGATAGGATTAAGAGATTTTTTTGTCAGGAAGACAATCTGATAATTACATAAATGACAAAAGCAATAAAAAAGGAAGGAAATCCTAAACGGAAGTGAACGGAGGCTGTTCTCCAGAAATGTTTACTTTAGAGCCATGCACATAGTTTGATGGGCATCATAGGTATTGGCAGAGCCGCTAGAGAGTTAGATAGAATACCTAGTGGTATTCGTTCCACCTCACTGCACTCTGAGTCCAAATCCTGCCAAAGTCAACTTTGCCTTTCATCCTTTTGGGGTAGATAAATAAAGTACCAGTCTAGGGTGGTGGACTGGTGGAATCGTCAGAGTGTCTAATGGGATACCTTGTGGTATTTGTTCTGGCTCTTTGCGTTCTGAGTTCGAATCCCGCTGTGGCCAACTTGGGTGGTAGACTTAATCCATTGCCCAGTTTAACACCACCACCTGGCTCTTGGGTGCCTTGAGTAGTGTCCACTTTGTTTGTTGCAAGCATTCGAGCCAGGCCTCTGGTCTGAAGATACCTTCCCCCTCCCTCCCATCAGTCTTGGAGGCCATGAAAAAGGGTGATGGGCACTGTCCTTCCCTCGTAACTAATCGATAAAAAAAAAAAGAAAATACTTACAGCTCCATATTGCAATTGGGAAAATATATTCCAGATATGTAATAAAGGGTATCTTGACTGGACATCTTATTTACAAGCATATAAAACATTTTTGTAAATTACGAAATTGACTCCCATCCCCCACCAAATCGACATCATCTTATAATGTGTTGTAGCCAACAAGGGAGCCTCTACGCACTCGCTTCACCTACTAGAAAGTGCAAGCAGCCAACTCTCCTTCAAATTATACCTTACTCTCTTAAGAAAGGAATGACACATTGAAAAATACAGTCCCAGATATACAAAAAGATGGGATGGTCATAGCTGGAATACCTTTGCACTTAGGTCTGCTCAATCAGGGTTGACCTGGTATAAACAACAGCGTCTTATACACCAATATATCTGTTGTAGTAAATTAATTAAAGTACATTTTCCTCACCGAAATACTCTTGAAAAGTTTCGTGTATCATATATTCTCAGTTTCTGTCAACCAAATTTAACTCATCTTGTAAATGACTGTCTTCTCTATAATTTATAGGAGAATATGAGGCGCAGGCAAGGCTGTGTGGTAAGAAGTTTGCTTCATAACCACATGGTCCCGGGTTCTCTCCCACTGTGTGGCACCTTGAGCAAGTGTCTTCTACTATAGCCTCGGGCTGACCAATGCCTTGTGAGTGAAATTGGTAGACAGAAACTATATAGAATCCTGTCGTGTATATATATATATATATATGTGTGTGTGTGTGTGTGCATGTATGTGTCTCCGTGAAGTCTTACTGGTGAACATTGTTTACATCCTGGGAATGACGATCGGCCAGGGGATTAACTGTTCAACGGTTAAAGATTTGTGGAAAAACTACCTTATATACAAAAATATGTAAGGGCTGTAGAATACTGCTCCCAAAACAAAATTCATCCAACCCATACCAGCATGGAAAAATGGACTTAAAACGATGATGATGATGAAGATATAGGTCAACTGAAGGCTATAGTAGAATACATTTATTCAAAGTACCACACCATGAGACCAAACCTGGAACCACGTGATATCACTAACTTGACTACTATACTATGGCTGTAGTAAGATTTGAACTCATGATCATGTATTCAGTAGTCCAGCACCTAAATTACTCCTCTGTAAAGTTCTCAGCAAACTGACTCCATAATAGTTTCAATTCTATTATATCATTAATGGTTTGGAGAAAGCTATGAACATCTCAAATTTCCATTTCTCCTTCCTCATAAATAATTATCAAGTTTCATACCTACATACGAGTCCATTTTATATTTATAACTATTTTCTTATTTCAAAACCAATGGCACATCAAAACAGGTTTGCTTTGCCACACTTCGATGAATCTGACATACTTGCCTTTTAGTTCATGACCCACATTTTCTATGCTACTTTGTACCAACTCAAGCCAGAGTCTGTTCTTGCACACAATTCTGTGTGTGGCATACGTGCAGTTCTTGTAGAGGGTGTACTAATTTACTGTCATCTTTTTTTTTTTTTTTTATTATTATTTTGGCTTGTATTTGCTTGTGTTGCATTATATATATATATATTTATGTATATATACATCCATATATGTATGCATACTGCACTGTCTTGTTGTATACAGTTTGTGCATTCACTGCACATACTGATTGTATATACTGTATATACTATGCTGCTAGATATTTCTTGCAGTTCGTGCACATTGCTCACTGTTCTATTTCATTATTTCAACCCTCTGCACCCCTCATGACCTCTCATCTTAGACCACTGAACTTGTCTGTCTCTCTGCTCAAATTTTTTTCTGTTTTTTTCAATTCTTAGCACTCCTCAAAGTTCAGTATTGACTTTCCTCATGCCCTCTTTCCCTTTTCCTCCTTTGACTGTGTGTATGTCTACTTTATTCTGCAATTGTCCTTTTGTCCATCAGCCTGCTTGCCCTGCCTTCTCACTAATATATACAAGGGTCTTCCACACAGTTTCCATCTAC
>JAOPJM010528506.1:0-10282 GCA_027124095.1 Muusoctopus leioderma
ATACCTCTGTTTGTATGTACAATTTTACCTTCTTCGTAAACCCTGTTTAACTATCACTATACTCTGTAAATAAACCTCTATATTTATATATATACCTTGTCGCTTTCACTCTATCTAATATACTCTCGTAACCTTTAGTCTGTCTCTCTCTGACAGCGAGAACGACAGCTATTAGTCTATCTGTCTCCTTTGACTACCCGCTAAGCTTAGCCTTTCTATACGCACCCGTAATGATCACCCTGTCACTTTCTCTCTGCTTCGACTACTGCCTCACTGTTAAGGGGCGAGATGACACTATCACAGCCGCATTCCTCCATCTTCCAGGATGGCGGCGTATTTACATTCACATTGCTGTCAGAGCTAAGAATGGCGAAACTTGGCTCACGACAGTTCCTAGATCCATAATCAATGTTTCCAGACTTTCACTGTTCATCATTAGGATATGTGATATTGTTACCTTCTGTATTGCCTCTTTTATAGTAGGCAAATTTATGTAGACTTTACCACTAAAATTTGACCATTAGATTTCCACGTCAGCAGTCACGTGTTAATTTTGTTTATGATGTGTGTGTGTTGTTTGTGTGTTTATTTTAGCATTGTGTTGCGATATGAGTATTGCTTCCATAATTAATTGTCTTTTTGTGGGGAATTCTATATAGTATGGATTTATTGTCCACTAGTATTTTTCTATCTAACTTTGTTTTGTGGTGTCTGGTATAGTGCATTGCAATTGCTCCTTGTTGTAAATGCATGGTGAGCCCACGACAGAGTGTTGTACTAGTATGGCTAATATAACAACCGGAGTCATGAAGTTTACAACTTTCACTTTTACAATTTAATTTTGTAGATCACATTGGTCATTTGTAGCTTGTTCTTGGGTTTACATGCTTGTGGTGTGTTGTTGATAAAACATAATCAAAAATCTCGTAAAACAAAACAAAATGCATCCCACCAAACCATAAACTAAAACTAATAATATACTACAAAAAAACACCTAAACCAAAAACCTTATCAACTTGCCACATTTATTATATGGTACACTATGTAAGTCCTTAAACACATGGCCATATTGTGCTAGGGGAAGTTGTCCAGTGTGCCTGCATTGTTACCGTGTGGGCACTAATTCCCAGGCAGGTATTTTCTCGTGGAAAGCATAGAGTGAGTCAGCTGTATATCCAGTTCCTTGCTGCGGGTTACCTGGTGGATTGCAGCAGTGATTCTATTGTTAAAGTGGCAGCTTTTGAAAGCAAGTGTTATTACTGGAAGTGTTTACGCATGCATACATGCATTAATACAGACATGCATGCATACGTACACACACACACGCGTGCACACACATTCACAAACACACTCACACTCACCCATGCACTTACTTCACTTCACTCTTTTCCTCCTACTCTCTTTGTTCTATTGCTGTCTTCCTTTCTATATACCAGTGATTGCCGTGATGATCTGTATTATGTAACATCGCCATAGGCATGTCACTCTTACGAAAATTAACTTTGTACCTGATATTGTTGCTGCTGCTGCTGTTGTTGACTTTTTAAAAAATATTTTGTGCATTTAATTCTTGTGTGCCAGGTATTGGGAATGCTGCTGGCTGGGTGTACCCTGTGGCACAGCTGATTAATAAAAATCAGTTGGAAATCCGTGACTGTAATGCAATAGGGAGAAGTGTCGCATCATTTTTTAGCAGTATGTGCTTGCCAGGTGGCTTTGAAGCAAATTACAACCCGTTTGGTGAGTATTTTACTTTTCTTCTGTTGCCTTACATTCTGCTACCTCTGCTTGACCTTCAATGTAAGAGTATTTAGTTTCTGTGTAATGATTAAGTTATACAGTGAAGGTACCTCAACTAGTGGATTAGTAGTTAGTATCTTGACCCTAGTATTGCATATCGATTTGTGGAATAAGTCACATATCACTGCTGCTTAACCTCTTCTTACTTTGACTTGACAAAGAGATAGTCATTGTAACAAATTTTAACATTGTAACAAATTTTCCTTTGAGGCACTCCTTGCTGAAGAGCTGTTCCAACAGTCATAAAATGATTAAGGAAAGTAATTAATAATTTATGTTATTAATCTAAACTTATCACCCTATATTTTTCTACAATCTAGAATAGAGCTATTCATTAGTTAACAACAGGACTTGAAGTTTTTTTTATTTGTTTTTGTTTTTGTGAATGTAATTGTAGTATTGATTTTGTGTTTTGGAAAGAAGTTCAGAAATTTATCATAATTTATGACAAAAAAAAAACATGCTATTTAAAAAAATGAAATTCCTGTTAATACAGTGATGCATTACAAATTTTTTTTACTAAACTTTACATGTTTCCATTGTTTCGCCGCCACTGAATTAGTTATCTTCATGAAATCTACCTTCTTAAAAAATTCAAACCTCATTTGTATCTAATTCATTTCAATACTGCAAAGGAATGAAACGCGTATCAATTTTACAGTAGTCCTGCTGCTTACTGTTGTAAACTGTACCTTGCATTGAAGTCCTATATTGAGAAGAGGAAGTAAAGTAGATCTGCTCCCCATCTTGACAAAAAGATGTTTGCCTCACAGGACTGTTTGCTCTTTACTTCTTATATTACTACTACTACATGGCAGATCTCCTGATCACTCCTTCACCACTCCATTGTCTCTACACTGTATCTCTTCCACTATTACTGACCTATAATATTACTGTGTTTCAACTAACTTTTCTCATGGATCTGTTCCTGCTGTATTCTTATCCATTAATATACTGTCTTCTGCATCAGCTTCTACTGATTTTCATTGTAGTTTGTAATTCAGCTTGGAGGAACCCTGAGTAGTCAACATGGCCAGTGTTAGGGGGGATGATACATCATCTCTTAATTAATTGTATTTAACAAATTATTAATAAATGTTAATTTATCATTTGTTTTATTGCGTATATAGGAAATAATCCAAGCACAATCTGTGATATCTGTGGTGGTATTAGCACTGAGCGTTGCTCCATGCGCGATCCTTATTCTGGATATGGTGGAGCCTTCAACTGTCTGCAACATGGCAAAGGTGACATGGCATTTCTCCGTGACAACACTGTGAAGGAGATGGTAGCTGGAAGTATCCTTGATGAATCAGTGAGTATAACTATAACATGCAGGCATACTCTCACACATGTATGTGTGTATATAGGTGTGCGTGTGTGTGTATCAACTATGCTGCATGTAGTGAGTGGGTGTGCAATAGTGTTTCTATTCTTGTACCTCAATTATTAGTCTGTAAGACCTAAAATTCTCAGGTATGATTTAACAACCTCTCCCTAGTCCTACCACCAGCTCAGTTTACTTCTCAGGTATGACTAAACAACCTTTCTTTAGCTCTACCACCAACTCAGTTTACTTATTCATCCAATGAAAGAACTCCTACGTGATCGCTCGACCTGCTAGAAATAGCAGCCTAATCTCCCTCAAATTATTTCATCTTAAAAAAAAGAAAGGGCGCATTAGATAATGTAGTCCTAGATACTCCCCAAAAGGATGGGTTGTCATGGCTGGAATGCCTTCAATAATAGGTCTGCTTGATCAGTGCTGACTTGGAACTAAAACAACTTATTCATCCAACATGCAACATGTGTTCCTGCATCCATACAGTGGCGGATCTAATATGAAACTAATGAAGCTTAACCTTCAGGGCCCCTAATCCCAGAGGGGCCTCAGAAGCAGCGGTTTTTTAATGAGTGAATTCTTCAACAAAATAGATGCAGTTTTTTAAAGTATTTCTTTGTAAAATAAGGCTATTTTAGTGATAGAATCATAAGCCAATGGGTAGAAGTACTTCAACCTATTGGCTTATTCTATCACTGCATGGCACTGGCGCCCTACTTTTCTATGGTGTACCCTCAGATTTATCCCCCACTAAAAAAAATAACCTTCAGGGCCCTCCAAAAGCTTTAGCGCTCTCCAAAAAATTTCAGGGCCCCCCAAAAAAGTTTCAGAGCCCCAAAAATGTAGGTCCGCCACTGCGTCCATATATGTATGTTAGTGTTATCTCCCCTACATAAACAACCTAATGTCTGTAACAGTTACTTTCTCATCTTATTCTCCCTAAAACAAATCTTAATGTTTCCACTCTTAACATTTTTGTTTTGTTTTGTTTGCCTTTTTTCTTTCCCTGCAGATGTTTCGTTTGGTTTGTCCAACTGGTGAGAGGAAAACGCTCTCTGAATATGAAAGCTGCAATTGGGGCTCCATTCCATCACACATTATGATGGCTTCAAGAGCTAAGACAGACGAGGAACTGACATCATATAAGAATTTTCTTAAGATGATTGATGGTTACTTTGCTAACAACAAAGCTTTCAGTTTATATGATTCCAGCCGGTATCAGCTGTACACAGAACGCAACCTGCTCTTTACTGATGGAACAGTTGGCCTTGAAGAGTTGCAGTTAGATAACTCTTACTACTCCTGGGTTGGTAAGTTGCTTTTATTGCCAAACACAGCCAGCGCTTGATAAACTGACAACTCTGAAGTTAGATATGGGATCATATTTTCTCTTTATGAATTTGTAATGATGTCCATTCTTGTGTTGTCATCATTGAGATCCAGAATTTTCAATGTACATGATATGAAACAAACCTCCATCTGCTTACTTTGTCATGTCATAAATCATTAATGCTCATTTAGAAGGTCGAGTTCTTGAAGATTAGAAATTAGTTTTGTTGCTCTACATGATGGAGTCCTGCATACCAGATGGAGTCTTGTTGCAATATGGATCTTGTTTTGAAAAATATGAACTGTTGTAGTAAATGTCTGTTGCTAACCATTGAACAGTGAAAAGAGAGTAGTTAATACCCATTTATATATGAGGCAATGGATTTAACAAAGTTTTGTTTGAACTTATGATCTGGTGGTCAGTTATCCATCATATAAAAATCACAACTATTGTGCTATGTTTAGGGAGCAAGGGTGGCATTGAGATGAGAGAGCAACAGATTTTGGCAAGAATTGATCTCAAAATTGTAAGTTATTGAGTAGCTGATTTATACAATGTATACTTTTATTCCACCAATAAATCCTTGTATTTTCTCCATTCTAACATGATAGATTTCTGTTATTTTTTGTCATAACCACTGAAGATTGCACTAAAGATTAGGATTAGAAAAGACAGTGTCACAATGTTACAACATTGATTTGTTTCAAGGAAAAAAAACTTTCGCTACTGTGTTAGTGACTTAAATTAACTCTCCCTGTCTGTGGTTTATGTAATACTTAAAATAAAGCATATGTTTTGAGACTTAGCTTGTTATGATGAAGTCATAGTCTCTAGGGTTGTATGCTAGAATGTTTTATTGTTCCCTTCTCTGGGTTGCCAAGAAAACTTAATGTGCTTTTATGGGAGGAGGAAAGAGGATATTTGTGAAACTCGCTTCTTTCCTTAGGGCCATAGGTGTGTTAAGCTAGCTACTATCAGTGTTTGCACAACCTTGGGAATTAACGTATTTTTATCGAGCCTACTTCACATTCAGCTAAATTTTGTTCACCCAAAGCTGAACACATTTCTCTGTATCTTCATTGTACATTGTAAGGTCAGCAGAAGTGCATGATTCTTGCATTAGAAGGCATCTCAACATGTGTTCCATAGTTTGTGACTCTGTTCCACAATTACAAATGGAGCCACTGGAGGAGCTGTGTTCCAATTTGTTGAGTGTCACCTTGTCTCTGCCAACTCTGGTTCTGATTAAGGTATTTCCACTTTGCCCAGCTTGCATCAGCATCAAGTAATAGCTGTTCCTTTGCTGCTATTTCTATTTGGAATATAAGGTCCTGTCATGCAAGTTACCAAAGAGGGATTTGTTTGAGTGAAGATTTTGATGTAATAATTATCAGATTGAGTAACATACAGAGTAAATCTGTCACTGCAAACAAACCCACCCCATCACCAGTACATTAGTGATTTAATAACTAATGACGTTTACTGAGTATTTTTGTCTTTACAGGACTTGAATTCATTAAAAACTTGAACCTGCTCAACAAATGTCCAATGCAGGCTGCCCGTTGGTGTGTGACATCTATTCCAGAGAAAATGAAATGTGAGGATATGATGATGTCATTAAAAGCAAAGAACATATACCCTCAGCTTGACTGCATCCTAGCAGAGAGTGCAGTTGGCTGCATGGAGCTCATTGCAGATGGTGTTGCTGATTTGGTTACACTTGATGCTGGAGATGTTTATACAGCTGGCAGGTATGTCATGGCTTTAATTAAGGTACTTTTTTTCATTATATTTTATATCTATTTTTACCCCTCATGGCCTAAAATAAATTCAATGTAGGCTTAGAGAGCAGTTTAGAAAAAAACTTGCAGGAATGTGGAACAAGCTAATCCAAAGACCCAGGTTTTAGTCACATAACAGTGCTAATAATAATTTTCATGGAATAGGGGACTCTAGTCAATTAAATGTAAAGATGAAAATTAGAAATTTACTACACTAGGCACTGGAAAGATTACTGAACTAGACACTGGGAGGTTTACTACACTAGACATTGGGAATTGTAGTGAACAAGAGAAGTGTCATGAACAAGACACTGTGAAGTGTAGTGAACTACTGGCTGGGAAGTTGGCTGAACTGGGCACTGAGAAGATTAGTGAACTGGACATTGGAAAGTTAAATGAACTAGACACTGGCAAGTGTGAACTAGATATTGGGAATTGTAGTAAAGAAGACATTGGCAAGTGTAGTGAACTACACACTGGGACGTTTGCTGAACTAGACACTGAGAAGTGTCGTGAACTAGACACTGGTAAGTGTACTGACTTAATCACTGAAACAACTAGTACAACACTTTACTCTTTCTACCAGCTGACCAGAATAAGTTATTTTCTAAAATAATTGGTTATCTTATTGATAAGTTAATAATAATTGTTTTAAATCCACTTGCTGAGAGAAAGAGTCATTTGAATCAGCAAGGTGTTTTAGATTATGATATAACAAACTACATAGTAGCCCTAATGGTGACATTTTGGTTAAGAGTTTCTACCATTAGCATAGCAAGTGTTTTTTTTCTGCAATGAAGGCAGTTATTAAGTTCTTGGAAATTCTTGTATTAACGTGCTAACCTTCAGTTAAAAACCTAGAATCTGGAATGTTAACATATTAAGGTGTTTGTCCAACATCTAGAAAACATTAATTTTTTAAACAGCTACCTTAGTGTCTCATTTAGGATCTAGTGATTGGCTCATGAAAGTGGATGTTTTTTCCCAAAAAACTTGAGGCCCAGTAGCTAGGGGTTTAAAAATGCTGGAGTACAGACTCTATGGTTCAACATTTATGACAGTAATTGTATGTTAAGCCATAACTCTGCTAACTTCAGACTGAAAAATAGATCTATTCTTATTTTATAGTTGAATGGTTAACAATAGAAGGGCCATCTAGCTGTAAAAACAATGTTTCCATCAATAGGCCTATTACTAAATTTGTAATGATAATTTCACCTTATGTTACAATCTAACATAAATGTAAAACAGGAAAAATATAACATGATAGACTATTTAGAATTTGTCATCATGAAGTGTTAAAATAATCAACTGAGTATTTTAGAACCATGCTGATTGATTCAGCAAACCTTGTAATTTGTTTAAAGGTGCCTACTCTATTGTGAAATTGGCTTAGTGGGCTATTGATTCAACTACTAAACTACTTAGATCACCTTACCTCATTAGCCTTAAATTAAATACTTAGAGTAAAATCTGGAATTCAAAGAAACTGGTCATGGTGTGTGTCAGCAACACTTGGAGCCTAGCTTATTGAGCCAATAAGGTGTTTCATTTAAATGTTTCATTTAAATGTTGCAAAGCAAAATTATTTAAGAGGGTCTCCATATCTTGTCTTTGGTGAAACCGTTTAATGTTGGATTTGAAGTTGGTGTTTGGAATACAACAGTAACCAGATGTTTACCAACTGAAATCTTGCATCATCAGTCATGTAATAGTGAGAATTTGTTTAATAGTCATGTAATACTCAATATTTTTTTATCTAAATATTAATACTTTAATATGGGTGGGTTGGTTGGTTGGTATTGAAAGGGTTAGGTTTGTGAAGATTAGCTTGTTGGTTTGTATAATTGCATAATCTGTGAAAGTAATCCAAAGTAAAATATCAGCTCTTCTTATGGGCCTAGGTAAAGTTCTACTTATTGGCTAACTAGATATTTTATTTTATGTCACACACATCAATAACAGATTGCTTACATGTAAACAAAGGGATATTTTACCTCTCAACAAGATAAGATTTAATGTAATGTGAGGGAAATTCTCCATTAGGACTTAACCTGTTCAATGCTACCAGCCAAATCTCCCTTTGCAAACTCCTTATTGTCATTAAAGCAGCGACTACAATTCTGCAACAATTCATTGCTTTTATTTGTCTGATTCTATTCTTTTTATAATATTTATGTTTGTTTTTTCATTGAATTTTTATTTAGTTTTTCCTGGTTATAACTATATTGTAATGTTCATTCTTACATCCATGTTTCCATGCTGGCATGGGTTGGACAGATTTTTTGTTGTTAATTAGCTACTAAAATATCAATAATTAAAGATATAGATAGGTCTATTAAAAAAATAATAATCTAATATACCCATCAATCTAACTGAAGTGTTTGTGTTGTAGACGTTATGACTTGATTCCAATCGCTGCTGAAGATTATGGCGACATGTCTATGTCATTTAATGTCGTGGCTGTTGCTAAAAAGACAGAATCTTTTATGACATTATTTAACATGAAACGTGAGTAGTAAGGTTTTTTTTAAATTATGTGTGAAGAGGAAGGGCCTTGCCTATAGCTCACAGTATGGTGAACGTTGAGGATGAGTGAGACTGGTGAAGCTAATATGGATTGTTGTTGTCACTGACATTCCTGACTTTAATTATTATATCTACTTCATCATCATCACCATCATTTTTATTATTATATTTACATCATTGTCATATTTATTGATTTTATTGTCATTGTTTTATTATGTTGGTACATCAGAAATGATATAGTGCCCCTCTAGCTTTAGTGTATAGTTTAGTCTCCCTGTTTTCAGTCCAAACTCCACCTGATAACTTTGCCTGTCATCCTTGCAACATCCATAAAATAAGTACGAATTATGTACTGGGTCGATTCAGTCTATAACCCTCTCTTAAATATTATGTATCTTTTTGCCAATTTCAATAATGAAATATCATCATCATCATCATCATCTTCTTTATTAACACTGACTGTCATCATTATTAATTCTATGATCATTATTGCTACCCCCATCATCGGATGTCTGTCTGTGTGTCTTTGTCTCTGTTGCTCTGTGTGGATTCTTTTCATTATTTTGTTTTATTTGTCTGGCAGAGAAACGAGTCTGTCAAGCAGGGGTCGGCCGAGGGGATGGATGGATCATACCACTTGGAGTATACATAGACACAGAGCAGTTCATTCCAGAAGATTGTAGTGCTTTCAGGAATATTGGTGAGTACTGACTCTCTATCTGTGTGTGTGTGTGTGAGAGACTCTTTACAGATACTGCTGAGTATTGTGGAAAAGAGAATTTCACATTTTTCCCCATATTTCATCTGTCTTTCACCATTTGATATTGTTTCAACATTGATATTTATATTAATACACATAGATGTTTGAATATGATATAATATTTTCACTGTTGACTAATATAGATATCATGAGATAGCTGATATCTTCAGTTTAATAACATATCAAAATATAGCTGATATTTTCACTATTGATAAACAATATCAGGGTATCACTATATCATTAGCATTTTAACTTCTATTTTTCCATGTTGGCTTCAGTCGGATGGGTTTACAACCACATTATGGCTTCAGTCATCTTGATCCTGTCTTTTATTCTGTGTGATTCAGTGTTCTTAGATCTAATCTCCCCTTAGATGTAATTGATAAACTTAGATATTGGGATATAACTATATATTCATATTATTGATCTTCATAGAATATCCAGAATATAACTTGTTCTTGTCACTGTAGATTATCCTATATATCGGAATATAACTTTATATTTTCACTGTTCATCATCATCATTTTACGTCCATTTTCCATGCTGGCATGGGTTGGACAGGTGATTTCGGCCCGCGTCAATTTCTCATTGGAGTCACCACTCGCTTAGACGGGTCAGCGGCCCACGTCTCGCTCGTATGTTTCATTTGGCATGGTTTCTACAGCTGGATGCCCTTCCTATTACCAACCACTTTACAGAGTGTACTGGGTGCGTTTTATCGTGACACCGACACTAGAAAG
>JAOPJM010528523.1:0-10282 GCA_027124095.1 Muusoctopus leioderma
TCTGACCATAGCCGATTTCTCCCAGAGAGAAAGAGAGAGAGAGAGAGAGAAGGAGAGAGAGAGAGAGAGAGAGAGAGAGAGAGAGAGAGAGAGAGAGAGAGAGGGGCCCTAGTACTGGACTTGCATTTTATTTATTGACACCAAAAGGATGAAAAGGCAAAGTTGACCTCTGCAGGGTTTGAACTCAGAGTGCAGAATGAATGCTGGAAAGCATTCTATCCGACACTCTAATGATTCTGCCAATTCGCTGCCATACTGAAAGGGTTAAGATATTATGAGTGATTAAATGAAAAGCAATTCCATCAGATTGCCTTGAAAGTAGGAGCTCTGGTATTGTGAGTACAGGAATGGCTGTGTGGTTAAGAAGTTTGCTTCGCAGTCATGTGGTTCCAGATTCCACACCACTGCATGACTTCTTGAGCGAGTGTCTTCTAAGCCTTGTGAGTGAAATTGGGTTGACATAAACTGTGCGGAAGCCCATCAGATGGACTGTACCTGTTGTCGGGTACAATCTGCCGTTCAGTTTAACACCACAAGCTAGCCCTTGGTTGTCATCAGCAGAGTTCACTCTGTTGCAAGTTTTTTGACCAGGTCTTGTTCTGAAGATATCTCAATATCTTGATGCACTACTTCCTTACTGCAGTAATACATGAGTGATTTGTGCAACACAGGTGGCACAGATACCACAAGGTATTTTTGTTTGAAAGCACCAGTTAATCAGTCTTCTCGCCGATCTGTATATCTGTCATTGATATACATTGGCGAAAGATATACACATGCATGCATGCACGCACGTGCGCGATGGGCTTCCATCTACCAAAATCCATTCACATGACATTGTTAAATTTGAGGCTATGGTAGAAGACACTTGCCCAAGGCGTTACATAGTGGGATCGAACTTGGAACCATGTGGTTGCAAAGAAAACTTCTGAGCCATACAGCCGCCCTCCAACCCACCTCAAAAATCAATATCTGAGGATAAATCTATATTTTGATATGCTGCTTCCTATTGCATCAAACCATGAGTGGTGGTTCCTTCCTCCAGTTTTCCACACCAGTCGTGGAGGCCTTGCAAAAGTCATGGGTCCTACCTCTTCTTACTCTGACTAAGACATAAAAGAATTTAAAAAAAAAGTGATTTAGACACCGAATGTATGATCAGGTGTTTGAAACCAAATTTTAGTTGAGGATTTTCCTTTTCCTTTTGCAAACCTCTTCTAAGTAACATAAAAGTTACAGTTTTATCAAGTATCAAATCCTCCATCTTGAAGGTTAGCAGGGATATATAATGTATTAAAACACTCTAAGCTGAAAATAGTCAGACTTATTTCCTGGCATAAATCGCAGCCTGATTTGAACCCTGAACTGCAAGCTAATAAAGCACTCATAAGTTATTTTCTAACTAAGCTACAGGTTCAGCTTGCCCCAGCAATATAGCCATACTACATGGCACACCATGACAAAGTTTTGAGTCCCATGTCCTTATTAGATTGTAGAGACACTATGTCCTTATGTTATAGAGACACCATGTCTTTATCAGGTTGTAGTGACAGCATATCCTTATTAGGTGGTACATACATCAGGTTTCTATTAGGTTGTAGAGACACCATGTCCTTAATAGGTTGTAGAGAGGCCATGTCCTTATTAGGTTGTAGTGACAACATATCCTTATTAGGTTGTAGAGACACCATGTCCTTATTAGGTTGTAGTGACACCATGTCTTTATTAGGTTATGTAGACATCATGTATTTATTAGGTTGTAGAGACACTGTGTGTTTACTATGTTGTAGAGACCCTATGTCTTTATTAGATTGTAGGGACACTATGTTCTTATTAGATTGTAGAGACACCATGTCTGTATTAGCTAGTTAAGTGCAGGTTAAGATACTAATGTAGTGAGTCAAAAATAAATATTAATCAATTGAAATTATACTCGTAATGAGAAGCAAAGTCATTAGTGTAATGACAACTGTTTTCAAAAGTAGAAAGTGAGAGAACTCTGAAATTTAAATTGAATAATTTCAATTGATTAAAATTTTTTTTGGTTCTCTACATTAAGTATGTTAGCCTGCATTTAACTATATGTTCTTCATACAGAAGGCACTCCTGGTAAAATTTCTAATGTCTTTATTAGCTAGTACAGACATCAGGTCGTTATTAGGTTGTAGTGACACCACATCCTTGTTATTAGGTTTTAGGGGCATCACTAAAACCTTCCTCTTCATACTATGTATCTAGGGCAAGTCATCCAATCCAAGCTATGCTCACAAGAAATAAGAGTGAAATGGCTCAGTGGATATGGTATTGGATGACCATCTCACAAATCTTGAGATCAACTTTATGATTGGTGTATTATTGTGTATTTGGATAGACAACTTCATTCTATGCTACCAGAGCGGGAGCCTCTATGTGGTCACTCAACTTGCTAGAAATAGCTGTTAAAGCTCTCAAATCTCACCCTACACTCTTTAAAAAAAGAGGACATATTGGGTAATGTAGTCTTAGATACATTATGTCTGGAAAAAAAAGACTGGTATGAGCACAGCTAAAATGCCTTTGATCATGGGTCTGTTGGATCAGGGCTGACCTGGGGGTTAAACAACAACAACAACAATGCCACAGTTCACTTAGCTGTCCGGGAATAGGTACCAGATCATCTGGGAATGTTAACTGAGATAAACTGGCATCTTAACCATGGGGAGATTTATCTCGTATCTCTTCATCTGCTTAATGTCACGATACTAACAGTAAGCACATGTCCTTACAAACCCCACTCAGTGCTTTGGAGGCATTACACCCACACAAGGAGTTTAACTTACTACTACAGCAAGCTAATGAATCTCTGGTCGATTCTATAGTGCTGTGGTTGTTGCTTACAGCAGTGTGCTGTCCTTATCATGTGGTAAGTATTTACACCTAGGTGGACTGGGCCATTTGAGAGTTAGGGTTAATGTTTTTTATTTGTGAGTGGTTTAGTCAGGAGGGAGGGTTATTGCTCTTGATCTTTGTAGTTCCTCTAAGAGTGATGAGATTGTTGATACAGTTGTTGTTTTACTTTAAACGTCTGTAAGTCGACATCTACAGGAAAAACGTGGGCAGGGAGAAAATTACAGAAAGTTGTAGGCAGTAGCATAGCTAGCAGGTAGCAGGGGGGGGGGGGTTCAGGCGGTCTGCCCTGGACGGCACTTTTGGGTTTTAGTATGTTTGATGTGTATTGTGTTGTGTTTTTTGTAGTGGTGGGGAAACTTAAGGGCGGGCCCCAGCCAGCACAAACTCTAGCTATGCCACTAGTTGTAGGTCTGGGGAGGATGGATTGGGATAGTGGGTAGTACAGTGTCTTAGTCACACGGACACAATGTAGTGTCTATGTCATGTTTTGAATCACCAACCTCCCAGCCACCTGTTTTCCTGCACTGAATTATTCTGTCTTAAATGGTTCTGATTTTTTCAACAAAATTTCTTTTGCTAGGTTTCTGACATAAAAATAAAAGATGAAATGCTTGAAGATGTTGAATACCTCGAGAAAGAAGAACCACTGGATGCTTTTGCTGTACGTGAGTTTTGAGATTACCAGGTTACCAAATGGAGAGGCACAGTGTCACAAGTTGAAATGCTGTTGAAATTCCAACCATGACCATCTTGTCTGTAGGCATTCTAATACTACATTATTTAATGTGTCCTTCTCTTTTTAAGATGATAGGGTGTGATCTGAGGGAAATTTGGTTGCTATTATTTGGTTGCACATAGAGGCTTCCTCATGGTTTACAGAGCAAGAGAGAATAATTAAAACCTTGTTATAAGCATTTGTGTTCAGTGGCTCAACCTTGGTCTCACAGGTAAGATGTATTATTCTTCTGGCCACCAGCTGCCTCTACAACCACTACTCCTACCACTACCACTACCACTACACCACTACAACCTCTTTGAGCTAATGAGGGAGTTTCTATGTGGTCACTCGATCTACTAGAAATAGCAGCCAAATCTCCCTTAAATTACACTCCACTGTCTTAGAGAAGGACACGTTGGATAATGTGGTCCTGGGTTCCCTGCTCTACTACTACCATCCCCATAATCACCCCCACCACCTTCACTACCATCACTGCTATCACCACCACCACCACCACTGAAAGCCAATATATTTATATTATTTATATTTTTTATTTTCTTATAGGTTTATCTTTCTGATGGAACCAAGATGCAAGACAGTGAGCTAGAATTTTGCGATCATCTTGGATTAGCCATGGAGAAACCACCTTCTGGTCTTACTGTACAAGAATTATGGAGTGTTCCATCTTGTTAGGTGCTTAGCAAACACTTAGACGTCTTCCAAATAATAATAATAATAATAATAATAATAATAATAATAATAATAATAATAATAATAATAGTGGTTTCTAGTATATACACAAAGCCAACAACCCCAGTGCTTGACTGATATTTTATTTTATCTACCCCGGAAGGATGAAAGGCAAAGTTGAACGTGGCAGGATTTGAACTCAAGTCATTCTGTCCAACAAGCTAACGACTCTGCCAATTTGCAATTGTTTCTAACATAGGCACAAGGCTAGAAATTTGTGGGGATGAGTAAGCCGATTAAATTAACCTCAGTACTTGACTGGTACTTTGTTTATCGAGCCCCCCCCCCCTCCTCGAAGGGATGAAAGGCAAAGTTGACTTTTGCAGGATTTGAACTCAGAACGTAAAGAGCCAGTACAAATACTGCATGGCATTTTGTCCGACGCTCTAATGATTCTGCCAATCTACTGCCTTAATAACAATAATAATAATGATGATGATGATAATAATAGTAATAATTACATAATAGATATTTATGCAAAACACAATGTATATCAGAAAATCTGACACAAATATAATGTAATATATTTACAATTTTATAAAAAAACTCGCTGTGAAAATTTAAACAATGTAAATACATTTTGAATGTTCTCTCTGTACACAGAGACATAATTGGGATTGTCTTTACAGGCCTATCTCACAGCTATTTGCCTGATGATCATAAGAGAAGTACCCTGACTTTCTGTCCACTGAAAGAACTTTACCGTAATAGTTATTTATATCAGTCGCACACCAGGACTTAGCCGAAATGGCCAGACTAATTTGCGTATCATGCATTCGTTGGCAATGCTATTAATTAAATTATAGATATTTATGCATAACACAACATATATCAGAAAATCTAAAACAAATATAATGTAGATATATCTACAGTTTTTTTTAAAAAGGCTTGCTGTGAAAATCTAAACAATGTAAATGCATTCTGAATATTCTCAGTTTGTGCGCGCGTGTGTGCGTGTGTGCGTAGTGTGTGTGTGTGTGTGTGTGTGTGTGTGTGTGTGTGCTGTTGTTGTTGTTTAACCCCATGTGATTTCTGAATGAGCAGACCTAGGATCAAAGGTATTCTAGCCCTAGCCATCCTATCTTTTCAGACATTTTATCTACGTCTACATTTTCCGACATTACCTTCTTTAGTTTTTTTAATATGGTAGGGTATGATTTGAGGGAGATTTTACTATTAATTCTAGCAGGTGTAGAGGCACCTTCAGGAATTGTGTGTGTGTGTGTGCGTGTGTGTGGGAAGGTGTTTGCGTTTCTTAGTGTGGCATTATGTTTTGGATATATGTTTACTATATTCTCTCCTCCACCCACATCCTTATTCTTCATTATTTTCTGGGTTTTTTCTCACTACTTCCCAATATATTTATTCAGTACCATCAGAAAACCTTTTATATCTCCAGCCTGGAATGTTAATCATTTCCTCATCCTGACAGCTAATCAATTATTCCACTTTTGAACTGTCTGTAATATATATTAACATGGGTGGGAGGAAAATCCTTATTATAATGGAGCTTATGTAAGTATAACTATACATGTAATTGAAACACTGCCAGCCCTTCCCCCCACCTCCTATCACACTCTCCCTTAGTAACTCATACCTCACACCAACTCATACACCAACCACCTCTCTGAAGGAATGAAATAGAAAGTGTAAGAGAGTGTGAGAGAGGGGGGAGAGAGGGGGAGGGAGGGAGAGAGAGTTGTTTTCTGGCAGATGAGAGTATCATCTGGTCTGCCTGGTGTATCACTGCCTAACACTGTTTTCCTCCATGTAAGGTGACATCAATGTATGTCGGCTGGTTTCAGTATTTAACAAGGGAGTTTCTATATGGTCGCTTGACTTGCTGGAAATGACAACCAAATCTTCCTCAAATCACACCCCACCATCTTAAGTAAAGGATGTATTGGACAATTTAGTTCCTGATATACAAAAAAGACGATATAGTCACAACTGGAACGCCTCCCATCATAGTTCTGTTCGATCAATGCTGTTCTGGGGCTAAATAACAACAACCAAGTTTACTTCAAGCCAAGTAAAGGGAAGGCTGCTGCATGGTCACTTGACCTAATAGAAATAGCTGCCAAATTTCCCTCAAATCACACCCTAGCATCTTAAATTGGGAAAGGATACATTGGACAATGTAGTCCTATATATACAAAAGATGGGATTGTCATGGCTGGAATACCTTTGATCATAGGTCTGATTGTTCAGGGCTGACCATGGGCTAAACAACAACAACAACAACAATAACAACACCTCCAATGACTGAAGTTAAGTAACGTTTATCCTGGTCATTAACTTAGATGGATGACCACTTGGGAAATCTAGGTGCTGTAAGCATAAATAGGTCTGCTGAATCAGGCCTGACCTGGGGCTACACAACAACAAGGTGAATAACTTATCACTGTAAGCAGCTGCAGCACTGTAAAACTGATGAGTGTTTCATTAGTTGGCATTGCTGAGTTCAACTCCTCCATTTAGTTGTTGTTGTTGTTGTCAACTCTGAGCAGACCTATGATCAAAGGCTTTTCCAGCTGTGACCATCTCGTTTTTTATTCTGACATAGTGTGTCTAGGACTACATTATTCAATATATCCTTCCATTCTTTAAGACAGTAGAGTGTACTTTGAAGGAGATTTGGTTGCTATTTCTAGCAGGTCGAATGACCACATAGAGGCTCTCTCATTGACTTATCCTCCTGTGAGTAGTGTAGCTTGGAAAAGGATGAGTTCCGCTGCAAAACTGACTTCGCCTTAGACATTCTACCTAAAGAGGAAGTTTTCAGTGGTGTACCTAGAGCAGAATAAACTGTGGGACTTTCCCCTCCATTGTGATGTGTTTACAGGTTAACTTGGAATTATTTTAAGGTGAATTGGCAGAGTCGTTAGAGAGTCGGGTAGAATGCCTTGCAGTATTTGTTCCAGCTCTCTGCGCTCTGAGTTCAAATACTGCCAAGGTCAACTCTGCCTTTCATCCTATCGGAGTCTATAGATAAAGTATCAATCCTGGGCAGTGGATTTGTGGAATTGCTAGAGTGTCAGACGAGATGCCTTGTGGTATCTGTTCTAGCTCTTTGTGTTCTGATTGTGACGCCTGCAACAACACTGGTGCCAAGCTGCATTGACCCTTACCTTTCCTTTGGACAACATCAGTGGCATGGAGAGGGGGGGGGCTTGCTGCATGGGCAACTGCTGGTCTTCCAAAAAAATAAAAACCTTGCCCAGGTGAAGATACATGGTAAACCCTGACTGACAGAGGACTTTTATATTCTTTTATTGTTTTACTGGTTTCAGTCATTGGACTGGCCATGCTGGGGGCATAGTGAAAGTTATTGTCATTCACATCGACCCCAGTACCTATTTTATTGACTCTGGAAAGATGAAAGGCAAAGTGAACCTTGGCAGGATTTAGAACTCAGAACATAAAGGGACATAACCAAGTACCACTAGGTATTTGTCTGACGCTCTACAGATTCTACTACCATCCACTCGTCATATGATTAGAATCTAAGAAAACTAGGGATGACCGAAATGTGCAAAACATAGCATCTCTAAAGTAAGATAAACTTGTGTGCTGTGTGGAGTGGTGAGTTGTGAAATGTTTGGTAGAGCCTTGGAGGAGTGAGTTGTGACATTTCAGACAGGGTCTTGGAGGGGTAAGTTGTGACATTTCAGGCAGGGTCTTTGAGGGGTGAGTTGTGAAGTTTAGAACTGAGCCTTGGAGATGTGAGTTGTGGGTTGTGATGTTTCATGCAGGGCCTTGGAGATGTGAGTTGTGATATTTTAAGCAGGGCCTTGGAGAGGTGAGTTGTGACTTTTCAAGCAGGGACTTGGAGAGCTGGGTTGTGATGTTTTGTGTGGTCTAGAATGTTTTTGTATGGCTTAATCAGAGGAGAAAGGGCAGTGTCCACGACCTTATTGCAGAGTTTCCGAAACTGGTGGTGGTGGTGGGGGAAGGGAGCAATAAAACACAACCCATGGGTTATCCTCAGACCAAAGACCTTGCCCGAATACTTGCAACAGCGTGGACTCTGCTAAAGGAACCTAAGGGCCACGTAGTGGTGTTAAACCATACAATGGATTAAGTGTAGAGATAGCTGGTCTTTGTCAGGGTGATCTGCTCTACGTACCCTGGGGAACATCAGAATTTCTGTTGGTACCTCTGTGTGATCGCTTGACTTGCTGGAAATAGTAGCCAAATATCCCTCACACCACAGCCTACCATTCTAAGAAAGAAAGGGCACGTTGGATAGTCACGACTGGAACGTAATTGATCATGTTTAAACTGGTTACAGTGTGGAGTACACATGATAAAATGCTTTAAATATTTAATTCACTAAGCTAAAGGGCAGTGGAGTGGCAGAAATGGTATACAACTTGAATAAATGTATTCAGTTTCATTCACCTACATTCTGAGTTCAATTCCCTCCAGTTTTTCTACTTTGCTTTTCATTTCCGGGGTCGATAAATCAAGTATTGAGGTCGATCATCTTTTCTCTTTCTCTCAGAATCGGCTACATTACGCTGTGAAAAGGGTCGTGGGGGACCATACACAGCATCCCTTTCTCCAGGAATGGAAAAAAGTTGAGCGAGCGGCTAACAACTTCTTCTCATTGAAAAACTAATATGCTACTGGAATAGTGCGAGGATGGACTGGTGTGCAGTATATCACGGAATGAAAAATAAAATAATAATTTCTCTGAGTTTGTTCAAATAAGTTATTAATCATCTGGAGTCGATTCAATTGCATGTATGCTATACTATCTTCTATAAAGCGGTGGTTAATACACCCCCCCCCCCTCACGCGCATGTGCGCGCACACACACACATGTACTACAAGTAAAATAACAAAGGATAAAGTAAAATAAGTTGATTATTTCCTTCTTTATGTATGTTTCGGTAATACTACAGATGGCTATTACACAATGTGTTGTGTAAAACCACCAGATATCACCTCATCAAAACAATAAAATAACCGTTTATTCTGCCAGTCACCATATTTATAATAATAATACCAACTGGAAAAATGGTGGAGGGACAAAATAAATTCACTGTAACAGCAGCATTCTACTAAGTTTATATTCTAGATAGATAAGAAAAGATATAGGATTTCACTGATTGCCATCCTCGTTATGGTCTGTCAGCCCTAGAGATTAATTTATGGTACTGCTGTAAAGAAACCTTGAATCTAAGTAGGTGGTTCTAGGCAAAAGTTAGCAGATAGGAGTAAGAAGAACTTCAAATAAAAGATAATATTAATACAAAAGGAAATCTATACACAAAGTGTCCACTAAAGATTAGAATAAAGAATAAAAGTAAAAAAATAAAAACAAAAAATAAACAAATTTAAGAAAGTAAATAAAAGAGTTAAAAAATATATTTAAAAAAAATATGAATAAAAAAATAAAAAATATAATGTAAAAAATCAAAGTAGAAAAGTAATAATATAAACAAATATAGAAATGTAAAAATATAATAAAAATAAGAATAAAACAAATTATAAAGCATAACAATGAAAATGAAAATAAAGATAAAATAAAAAATAAAAATATAAATAAATAAATATAAATTGACCACTTATAGAGATGCCTGCAAATACTTATACATACCTAATAAATTATATGTATCTCCACTAACTTATACATTATAGTAGAAGTAGTCGTCTTATTTAGCCAGATATATACACGCCTTATATATCTACCCATTCACAGATCCATTTAGCATACACACATATATCAAATCTATAAATCTCATATACACATAGGTACATCTACAGATACATATATATAGATGCATGCACACATACACAGATACAGATGTGTTTACAAATACATGCACACATACAGACACCTTTATATATACATATACACACACACACGCACACACACATATATATATATATATATATATATATATGCATATATAC
>JAOPJM010528533.1:0-10282 GCA_027124095.1 Muusoctopus leioderma
TATATATATAAGCTTAGCATTCAAGTGACTCAACTACTCCCTGAGCCCTTAACAAAACCAGCTGGCAACTTAAGAGAAGCCATGTGTGTGTTTGTGTGTGTGAGGACATACATACATACATACACACATTTTGGCCAAAAAAAAGTTGATTATCTATACTTAACTGGTATACTTTATCGATACTGAAAGGATGAAAGGCATGTGTCTATGTAAAGTAGATGTATCTCTGTCAGTTTCGGCGATGAGTATTCTCTTCTTCAAACAACTGAATTGCCTGCTCATTGAATTAGCTTGTAAGTGGCTGAGTATTCCACAGACATGTGTACACTTAATGTAATCCTCAAGCAGAATCAGTGTGACACAATGTGTGACCTTCCACACAGTTCCCACCTCCCCAATTTCACACACAAGGCCTGGGTTGACCTGAGACTATAGTATAAGACACTTGCCCAAGGTGCCAAGTAGTGGGATCAAATCCAGGACCTTATGATTGTGAAGTGAACTTGCTAACCATTTGGCCATGCTGTACCCATTGTGTGCGAATGCGCATGCGTGTCTGCACATGCATGCATGCATGCATGCACACACACACACACATGCATAAGCACAGCTATGTGGTTGAGATGTTCACTTTGTAACCATATGGTTCTAGGTTCAATCCCACTGCACTTCTACCATAGCCTTGGGTCAACCAAAGCCTTGTGACTGAAATTTGCTAGACGGAAACTATGTAGAAGCTTGTCGGATGTTTATAGATATATACATATGTATATTTACATGGGTTGGCAAAATCGGTGTGATAAACGAAAATAGCTTGCATTCTGTTCCGGCATGGTTACGTTCCTTTACGCCTTGTTGACTTTGTCTTTTGACCTTTTCTAAGGTCAACAAAACAAGTACCACATGAAGTACTGTGGTTGATATAATCAACTAAAAACCCTTCAAGGCTGTGCCCCAGCATGGCTGCAGTCAAACAACTGAAACCAGTGAAAGAAAAAAAATAATATATATATATATATATATATTGGATTTAAGTGAAAAGTTGTTTGTATGCACATGTAAACACATACACACATGTCCATACACAAAGCATGCATACATGCATAGACACACACACACATACACGCACACACAGACACACACACACATACACACACACACATACTCCTTACTCTAAAGCATCAAGTAGCAATGCAAAAGCAAGCAGATGTTTAACCCAGGTCAGCCCTGATTGAGCTGACCTATGATCAAAAGCATTCGAGCTGTGACCATCTTGTATCATTTTCAAACATAGTATATCTAGCACTACATGAACCAATGTGGTCAAGAAGTTTGCAATCATGAGGTTTCAAGTTTGATTCCACTGCACAGCTCCTTGCACAAACTACTTCTACCATAGCCTAAAGGTGACCCAAAATTTGTGAGTGAAACTGACTGGATAGAAATTGTGCGGTCGTTCATCAGATGGGACCCTACCTGTTCTTGAGTGGTAGACTTAATCCTTGTCCATTTTAATACCACCACATGGCCCCTGTATGCCTTTAGCAGAGTCCACTCTGTTGCATGCATTTGAACCAAGTCTCTGGTCTGAGGATAACCCACAAGTCATAGTTTCTTCCTCGTTTTCTCCCACAAGTCATAGTTTCTTCCTCGCTTGCTCCCACAAGTCATAGTTTCTTCCTCGTTTTCTCCCACAAGTCATAATTTCTTCCTCGCTTGCTCCCACAAGTCATAGTTTCTTCCTCGCTTGCTCCCACAAGTCATAGTTTCTTCCTCACTTTCTCCCACAAGTCATAGTTTCTTCCTCGCTTTCTCCCACAAGTCATAGTTTCTTCCTCGTTTTCTCCCACAAGTCATAGTTTATTCCTCGCTTTCTCCCACCAGTCTTGAAGGCACTGCAAGAAAGGTCATGGGCACTGTTTTTCTGCCTCTAACTAAGCCGTAAAAATAAAAGATTACTACCCAAAAGGTAGCAAGTTCAAATCTGATATTCTGGTGAATATGCACTTTTGTAAGGTCTATTAATTTACTTTTGTACTACATTGAACTCATACGGGTGAGAATAAGATAGAGAAATGAAAACATTGAAATGAATATCTTACGTTATCCTCATTAAATTCCTCAATGTTTCTTTAAGGATCAACAAATTAAATTCTGCTGATTTAAATGAGACTAAAGTTTGGGACAAGGATGGCATTATTGCACAATTTGAATTGTAACCAGGGAAAAAGAAGCTTTTGAGACACTGCTCATTGCATGTCACTCACATTGTTCTCCTTCATGTATGTGTGTGTGTGTGTGTGTGTGTGTGTGTGTGTGTGCACATGCACATAGAGGTGGTAATGTTAAACTGGATGATGTTAAATTGGGTGAAGGATTAGATTTACCACTCAAATATATTTAGCCTTACAAACAAATGGTAATACTTTTGGCCAAGTTAAAATGTTTTGGCAACAATTCCACTACCTGGATTTCAAAACTTATTGCTCTTTCTTCAAACCAAAGTGTAGTCACTACTCTCACTTAACATTCACAGCTAACAGCTATATATATATAAACACTATTGTACAGAGTTGTCATTCTTGACTTGTTAAAAGCAATTTAAGGTATAGCTTGAAATTGTTACAATTCAATTTTGTGGCAAGTCTAAATATGTTTGAGGAATATTTATGTATTATAAACATTGAATATGTTTCCACATACAGAAATATCTAATATTCATGAAGCATGGTGTGTTCCATATAGTGTATTTTTTTGTACACATAAACACACAACTTTTGTCGGATAATGTATTCCTGGACAAGGTGTACATCTCGCAGTTAGCATATGCTTCCCACATGGTAGCACTTTTCTCTGATGAGAATTTGTCTAATTGACTTTGTCTCTGCACCAACATGGACATATTGAAGCTTCCTATCTATGATCTGGTAACAATTTCTCAAGTTTCTAATCTGTACTGAATGTTTCCAGTCTACAAAAATATAAACATATTTTCTTATCTTAACAAGTCAAGACCAACCAAGCTTAAAAATAGATTCGACTCATCTATGATTCAGTGGTGAAATGTTAAGAAAGGCATTCAACTATAAAAATACATGCTCTACTAATTTATATTAACAGAAGACACTGAAGAATTATTCGAAACCAGACATAAAATAAAAATAAAAATAAAAACATTAGAAAGAAATTGCTCAACGAGGCATAATTTAAAGAATAAATATATATATGGAGTCATATCTATATGTTTAATAAACATATATTTAGTCTCACTGTGAAATTAGGCCATTGTGGTCAGTCTATAGGGTTTTCGGGAGACTGGAATGAGGATGGTACCAACTAGTTTTGTTGTAGTTATGTCTCATCAGGACTTGCTTACCTCTCCCTTCGAAGATACCACAAAATATGGCAAGAAAGTTATGTATTAAAATGTACCATACACAATCTTGCTTACAACATATTTATATAATGGTATAAAGTTTATGGCTTGGCATTACTTATTACAAATAGTACCAATAATTTTAAGACATAAGCTCCCTGTCTAACTAGATAACATCAATCAGAGTACATATCAGGTTAATCATATATAAAAATAGAACACACATACATATATATACATATTTTCTCACACACACAGAGTTTTGTGTATTGTCTCAGAGTCATAAAGCACCAAATCAAGTGGTTCCAAGTATCAAGGATTCATATCAAATCAATTGACATTGCATTCTTATTGTTCTTGTTGTTTAGCCCCAGGTCAGCCCTAATCAAGTAAACCTATGATCAAAGGTATTCCAGCTGTGATCATCCTGTTTTTTCAGTAGTGTATCTAAGACCACATTATCTAATGTGTTCTTTTTTTATTTTTATGATACAGTATGAGTTGAGGGAGATTTAGCTACTATTTCTATCAAGGTTGAGCAACTGCATAGACTGATCCTTCATTACACTGTGCCTATAGCAAGAACATTTAACTCACAATGATCCAACCCACCTAGCAGTAAATAAGCTCCATGTAGAGATTCAATGTCAAAGTAAGCTGTAGGAATATTATATAATCGATGAATGTTTTGCTAACTTTCAATGCTCAGCTCAAATACTCTAATGTGTATAAGCTTTGAAAAGAATAGTCTCTACCAGACTGGCTTGCTCAAGTTAGCTGAATTTCGTGAGGTAACAATGAAAATGAGCTAATGCAGGATCCTCTATGCAGTCACTCAACCAACCAGGAATAGCAGACAAATCTCCATCAAATCACACTCCAGAGTCTTAAATAAAGGATACATTAAACAATATAATCTCTAATATGCAAAAAGACAGAATGGTCATGGATGGAACACATTTTATCATAGGTCTGCTGGATCAGGGCTGACCTGGGGCTAAACATCAATAACATCTACATGAAATAAAGAAAATCTTCAGTGATGTTCCAATAGTTCATGAAGTATTTAATACCTACACATTACTCCTCATAGTCAGAAAGACAAGATATGAGCAAATAAGTTATGCATGGCTGTGTGGTTAAGGAGTACGCTTCACAACCACATGGTTTCAGGTTCAGTCCCACTGTGTGGCACCTTAGGCAAGTGTCTTCTACTATAGCCTCGGGTCGACCAATGCCTTGTAAGTGAATTTGGTAGACGGAAACTGCAGAAGCCCGTTGTATGTATATATATATATATATATGTATATATATGTGTGTGTGCTTGTGTTTGTCTCCGTATCTGTCTGTTTACCTCCCATAACTTAGTGGTTCGGTAATAGAGACCAATAGAGTAAGTACCAGACTTAAAAAATAAGTACTGGGGTCGATCTGATCGACTAAAAACCCTCCAAGGCAGTGCCCCAGCATGGCCGCAGTCAAATGAATGAAACAAGTAAAAGAATAAAAAGAATATGTGCAAAACTTTTGGAATAAATAAAAGTTTACTTAAACATCAGGTATGAACATGTCACACAAGTATATCCCTCACCTCCTCAGGTATATGTTCTACATCCCCCCCTCTCACTAACCTCACAGTAAAATGTCACACATAATTATTCTTTCAGTCATTCATCAGGTTTATTATGTAGCAAAGCTGCTGGATACTTTTTGTGACTAATCTATAATTAGTCCTTTCTTACCTGTCAAACCCACCCAACACTTACAAACTTAGAATATGTTATTTCCACATTTTCATGGTTTCTGGGTATAACAAATTCAAAAGTAGGCAATGTGACAACAGTTGTTGTTGTTGTTGTTTAGCCCCAGGTCAACTCTGATCGAGTAGACCTATGATAAAAGGGGTTCAAGCCATTACCATCATGTCTTTTTGTATAATAAGGACTACATTATTTAAGATGGTAGGGTGTAATTCAGGGGGATATTTGGCTGCTAATTCTAGCAGGTCAAGTAAGCCTGTAGAAGCTCTCTCTCTCTTTGGCAACAGTTTGCAATATTGATGAGGAGGGAGAGATGTAGTGTTTAAATTAGGTTTTCTCAAAAGAGCAGAAATTTGATTTTACTTGCATTTTCTACTAGACTGAAATGAGATCAAGAAAGAAGAGAAAAAGCTTTGCTTTGTTACAGAGCCGATATATCACTAATACAGCCAGAACTATATTCTACATAAGGAATTCTTTGTAATTTAAAAACTAATGGTTTGGTAATGCCTATTTTGTATCATATCAATGATACAAAAGAATCAAAGCTGGCCATGTTAAATGGGAGATATGGCAATTCAATACAACAGAACAAAAGACTGTATACTTCAAGGTTAAGTTACTTTTGAGTACTTTATTGCAGTTCCATCACAGTTGATATCACATTTCAATATTCTGAGGGACTGAATAGAGCACATTTTAGTAGCAAATTGATATATTATTTTTTTATATTAATCTCAGGAAATAGTACACCAGGAGTCAGTAAACTGTTTGCCAGTAAACTTTGATATTTATTTAATAGGGCATAATAAAGAACTTAGAGATCTAACAACAGGTTTTTATACAACTGCAAGAAAATATGAAATGGAAATAAGTGCTGGAAAAAAAAAGCAAAATGATGATAACCAATTGAAATGGCAGGAAAGATGATGCTCAAACAAGTTGATGAATTTAAATAGTTTGAAAGAACAATAACGGAAGATCTGAGAGCAAAGAAAGAAGTAAAATGCCAGATTTCAGCAGTTAGCAAAATTAGACACTTTTTGGAAAAACAGGAGCATGATGTGTTTTTTAACACAGAAAGCTTGTAGGGAGAAGTTGTTCTCCGAGACAAAACCCACAGCAAGAGCCGTTGCATGTTTAGGTGTACGTAAGCGTGTTATATATACATGTACAAACTTTATTTAAAAAGATTACAATAACAACAACAAAAATTTGTTTTTTAAAAGCAATAGTCATTTCAGCTGTACTCTATAGGTGCTGAAAGTGAGAAAAGAATCATGGCTTTTGAAATTAAATGTTATACTAAGATGTTTCACATTTCATATACAGAACATTTAACAAATAAAAGTGTTATGAAAGAAATTGTTGGGAAGACAGCAAACCACGAAACTCTTGTCTCAATTGTCAAAAAGCAGAAAATGAAGGAGTTTGGTCATGTAACAAGTCACCATGACACCCTACATCTAGCGAATATGGTCATATATGGACAAGCCCCAGGTAAAAGAGGTATAAGAAGATCACGAGGGGGGAGGTGAGCAATATCAAGGAATGTACAAGGAGGAAGATGATGGAAATTTGAGGTTGGCTGACGACCGGGAAAGATCAAGGGAAAATGTTACATCTCTTGCTGTGCCTCTGTGGCCTCCCAAGGCTATGGAGTTTGATTGTTTGATGAACAAAGAATTATTATATCATGGGAATTAGACATTTGTTTTTCTATACCACTCAGGTCTACTATCTATTTACAGTTAAATGGACTGGACCATTCAGAGTGAAATGGTTTACTAAGGACACAGACATAGCTCTGTTGACAGGGTATAATAATCATAGAAACCTCATGGAGTTAGGTGTGACACCATCATAACTTTAATTAAAGTTAATCATAAGTTAATCGAACACAGGCATGACTGCATGGTTATAAAGTTCACTTCACAACCACATGGTTCCAAGTTCGATCCCACTGCATGACACCTTGGGCAAGTGTCTTCTACCATAGCTTCAGGCTGACCAATGGAATTTAGAAAACAGAAGCCCGTCGAGAGAGAGAGAGTGTGTGTGTGTGTGTGTGTGTATCTTTAAGATGTATATTGAATAAGGATGTAAGGATCGGTGAGAAAACTGAAAAATCAGTGCTTCTTCAAATGAAGTTCCTTGTGGTATTTGTTCTGTGCCAAGGTACAGACACTCCATTGTCACTCTCGCCGTCAAAACTGCAGTGACAAGTGATTGGCCCACTGGAAACCTGTAATCAATGACGCTAGTGTTCACCAATTGCAATATAAAATATAAATAAATATATAATAAGTGCTATTAATTATATTTCATTTCTGTATATGTTTTGCAAGATTCTTGATGTGAAATCGTGTGTTGAAACAGATATTATTGTAATTTAATACAATAATAGCTATTAATTATAGTTAATCATTTAAATTTAAAACTATATCTAAGGTGCAGGCATGGCTGTGTGGTTAAGAAGTTCACTTTGTAACCACGTGGTTTGAGGATCTATCCCACTGCATGGAACCTTGGGCAAGTGTTGTCTAAGATAGCCTCAGGCTGACTAATGCCTTGTGAGTAAAATTGGTAGACTGAAACTGCGAGAAGCCCATCATTTATATATATATATATATATATATATATATAGTTGTGTGTGTGTGTGTGTGTGTGCACGCGTGTCACCACTTGACACCATTTATCGCTTAGGCGACTGGTAACATTTGTGTATGTTCTCCATAAAACAATATGTCCAACTGCTTGGTGATTTGGCAGTTGAGGATCGGTGGTATAATTCCCATACTTAAAATAATAAGTATGGTTGGTGTCAGGAAAGACATCCAGCCATAAAATACTGCCTCAAAAATCTCAATCCAACCCATACCAGCATGGAAATACAGACGTAAAAACGATGATGATGATGACAATAATGATGTCAAATGAAAGATATAGCAATTCAGTATTACAGTCCAGAAGACCGAGTAGTTTTAAAAATTAAGTGGTTTTTTTTAGTACTTTTATTACAGTTCCGATCAAAGAGGATCTTGAGTGGAGAGACGAGCTAAATATAACATCCTATGGTAGCAACTATTAGCTATTTGTTATTTTCGAGGTTTTTTTCTTTTTCATTTACCTTGATTTTTTGTTTTTACTACTTAGTCTGGAGGGAAGGCAGTGCCCAATCACTCTATTTTTCCAGGGCCTCCGAGACTGGTGAGAGGGAGGAAGGTATCCTCAAACTGGAGACCTGGCCTGAATGCTTGCAACAGAGTGGACTGTGCTAAAGGCACTCAAGGACCAGGTAGTGGTGTTAAACCAGATGACGGATTAAGTCTACCACCCATGTAGGCCATGGCAGGATTTGAACTCAGAGCGCAAAGAGCCGAAATAAATACTGCGAGGCATCTCATCCGACGCTCTAACAATTCCGCAAGTCCACCGCTCTAGACAGCTACTTTATTTATCTACCCAGAAAGGATGAAGACAGAGTTGAGCTCAGTGGGATTTGAACTCAGAGCGCAGTGTGCCAGAATGAATGCCACAAGGCATTTTGCCTGAAGCACTACCGACTCTGCCAATTCGCCAAGTTGATCTCCAGAGAAGAGATGAGTTAAATATAACATGCTGTGGTAGCAACTGTTAGTTTTTGCTTTCTTGTTTTTTTGTTGTTTTTTTTCTTTCTTTTTCATTTACCTTAATTAGATATAGTTCAGTTTATAAATAATCCTTCTATATGGTTCAAGATAAATCTGATTCTCTGGGGAATCAGTTGGAAGTCTAAACCTATTGCAGAGAAAAGTAAAGAGAAAGCATGATGAAGGCTAGCTTCAATTTGATAGTGAAAGTAACGACAAAGTAAGGTTAGGTTAGGTTATGTCTACATAAACCAAAAAGACAGATTGAAAAGAGATTCAATACATACACAAGAGATGAGAGAAGATACTCTTAACAGATCGAGCATCATCATCATCGTTTTTACATCCGTTTTTCCATGCTAGCATGGGTTGGACGGAGATTTTCTTGAGGCAGTATTTATTACGGTTGGATGCTCTTCCTGTCACCAACCATACTGATTCAGTATGGGAATCACAACACTGAATCACTGAACGGCTGGGCATCTGCTTATACACACACACACATACATATATATATATTTACATATATATTGTTCAGAAGGCAATAATTCTGCAACATTCATCAGATATTATAATTGCTTGCCATGCAATAATGTTGTTCAAATGTAAAGAATACTTAGAGTTGGTCCAAGCTTTCAATTTTGTTGTTTTCTCTCATAAGAGTACAGTATTTGAAGCATCAACAATTATTAACAATATGCGTTACAGGGTTAAGCATACACAAGCCTACCATCATAGCCTCTGCACATATTTTTCCCTACCCTGCACAAAGTAAATGAAACACTATGTAATGTCCAGGGAAAGATTCGTTTGTATCTATTTGACTACTAGTAATACCCTCTCAGCTTTTTACTGTTAGCATAGGTCAGGTAATCAGTAGAAGTTTCTTTCATTTAGGTCTAACTAAAAGTTTTCCTTGGCCTTCTACTCCAGCAAAACCACATTATCAGCAATAACTTTTTTAAAAATCTGATCTAACTACTTCATCACAATTTTCAAACCATCATCTACAATCAGGCCTAATTTTTTTATATTTTATTTTTTCATTCATGTCATACATTTGTGATCAATAGCGGTGTTGGTTATAGGTTTCCAATGAGCCAGTCACACCATCTACAACCAGCACTAATTCTACCCCAAGTTATCTTTCATCTCTCTATGTCTCAGTCATCATGTACAACAAAGTTATACAAGTTCAAACCATTCTACAACCAGTGAGTTGTACTCCTAGCTGAAAAAGATGTGACACCACTATTGAATGGTATCTGGATGAAAGTATTGACAATGAACTATTAACAGCAAGTTCAAACTCCAAACGTCATTGTGTTGCACCAGAGGAAGCAAAATCTCTCTCAAATCACACCCTACTGTCTTAACCCTTTTGATACCAACCCATCTGAAACTGCCTCTGGTTCTATGATAAAAAAAAACATTTGCTTTTAAGTGTTCATATTTAAATTTAAACCTTCCATTATAATTTTATGTTAGAACTTTTTGTTAAGTTATGTTCCAAA
>JAOPJM010528555.1:0-24436 GCA_027124095.1 Muusoctopus leioderma
TGTGTGTATATACTGGTTGATGTCGAGGTACCTTTGTTCGAAAGGAATTGCGTTAGACTGTAGTTCATTTTGATAAATATTATGTGATATTAATTTAATTTGTTGTGTCTTTAACCTTTACCCTTATAGGTGGAGAGGAGTGCTGCTGCACATCCAGCCAATTATTAGAGGCAAACCTCAAGACAATAGCAGAAATCAATCAGTTTCATAGCGATTCCTTATTAACCCAGGTCATAATCGTGTATGCACCAAAGTAAATCAATATTAGATAATGCTTTGAAAAAGTGTTCTTTATATTCTCCAACAGAGATCTCATAATCATATTAGAGATTATACTTCTGAGGGAGACATGATTTGGTGCAGAGCTGAGGTAATCAAAATGTCAAATACAACATCATATTCTTCTCCCTCTTGATCTTCATTGGACGTATTCAACAAATGTGATATTTCTACAATGCAAACTTGGCTATATGACAAATACATATTGATTCAATTACGCTTGACGCCCCCGATAGATTAAACTTCTACTTAATATTTGCCTGCTGTTTTGTAATGTTGCATCGCAAAATGTCGGTGTATAAATCCTGTACATTATTGACTTCATACCCATAAATTCCACATAGTTTAGACCACAGATTTATAGACGAATGGAAATAAGATTTTTGTTACGTCCATATCATTGTAAAGAGTATTATCAATGGAAATGAACTTAATTTGTCTTCAACAACGCACGCCCGACGATACATCTGTAGTGACTTACTTTAAATACTAACGATTTCCTCGTCGATGCCCGTCGGCACAGAATAACGTGATGCAAACATTTCAAGCTTAATCCGTGTCTAACGCACTGCTGTACTATGATACTTAAAACTTATTCTCTCTTTGACGTAATCTCTTTGACATAACGTCTGTCGTTCTGTTTATAATATCTGTTGAATGTGTTAATATGGGAAACTTAACTAGCATCATGTTGTTGCATTTATCTATGGAGTCCTATGTTTGACGATTGAACATTTAATCTCGAAGTTGTCGAGACATCTTACTTCCACTTCCTATACATGTGGCATTCATCTTTTCCCTGATTCTGAATGTGGTTTGTGATTCAAGTTAACACGTTGAAAGTTGTTTATACTGATAACGTTGTTTCCATTTTACTCACCTAAGATTGTATTTCAACTCGTAGATAATATCTTCGGTAACCATACGCATCGACGGAAATTAAACGCTAAGAACGCTACCACTATGATTAGTAGTTGCGGTAAAGAAATTTGGAAGAATACATATTAATAAATATAGGTAGAAATTCTTATTTTAAGCTTGGTAGTCCGATCGTTAAGGTATATAGTTGTTAAAAGAGGAAGAATGGTAGAGAGGAAATAGTTCAGTGAAAGCGTCTATCAAATACTTATTAAGGCGTTCTTATCTCTATTGACTTAACATTTGTAACGTATATCTTTCAAAATTCATACATAGATGCTCAGCTGTATATTCATAGCTGTTGGTGTAAATGATTATATATTTCCATTTAATATTGACTCAATAAAATGTTCAGGTAGATGGTCTCTGTTGAGAAACAAGTATGGTAGAGTTTTATTCGTGGGGAAGTTTATGTAGATTTAAAAAGAAAACTTGTTGCGAGATAATATCTAGTTTAAAAATACAATTTGTTTGTAAAGAATATTAGGTAGTGACTTGTGGGTTAATATTTACTGTAAATGGTAGATAATTTATGGGTACAAATTATTTTTCTAAAGGCGAAGTGATCCTTTAAAGTTATGATAACTGATAGGAGTTAATGATTAAAGGAATCGGATAAGACCGTCCTAGTGATTGTGAAAGGGGAGGATGGTGCTGGAACAATTGCGGAGAAGATTATTCTTATGTTGTATAATTAGGCCATTGTCTTATTTTAATGGAGTTATTTAAGCAATCATTTCCGTCTGTAAGAGTAAGGTTTGTAGCATATTGGTTTGGAGGTTGTTTCTTCTTGACTTGGTTGTTTATAGATACGATGTTAAGGGGTAGCGTTTGTTTCATTTAAGTTAGAATTATGGCCAAAGAGTTTACCCTTAGTAAGGTTATACATGTTTTCTGGAAGTAACATAATCTTACAAACAATCTCGTAGGCAAAGAAATATCTCCTCTTCTCTAATATGGCAGCCTGGATTAAGAAAAATAAAATCAAGCTTTACGACGTCAACATGTATTCTGAAATTTCAGTTGGGCTTAGAGATGTGATTGGATTATACATCCTAAACCTTTGCATGGGATATCCCCTTTTTTTTAATCACACGGGGTGTTATATAGAAATGGCAGACTGCTCATACTTCTCTATTCTAAGCGCCAGTTCACAGACAATAAACAATAAGAATCTCCACGATTTCTTAAAAAATTCTGGTTTCCCTATCAGCGTTCAGATACAACTGAAAACCGTCAACTTTCTTGGCCGAAGTTTGAACTTAGAAACTCGTTATATAAACCGTTTATGAAAACCACCGAAAAACTACAATATATACATACACCCTCTGGAGTTATAGGTATGCCTAGCTCAGACTGTCCTCATTTTCATCAATAGAATGTTTCTTCAACGACGTATCCAGCAACTTCAATGATATACAATCGGTAATCGGATAACGAGGGAACTTAAATGGTATCCAGAATACAAGATTAACCTCAACAAAAACAAACCAGAGCAAGTAAATGATCTGGTCGAACCAGTCATTGACCCTGCATGTCTCCTCCCTGTAGACAAACTAGTATTTAAACTAATACAAATTATTTTCCACAATGTATATACTACCACAGATTACCAAACAAAAAGTGTCAAATTATCATAATTTCTTCTTCTCTGTGCACATTAGATCTACGTGATCGTGGATATCCACCACCTCCTGTCCTACACACAACTTAGCAGGTCATTGAGTCGGTGTTTCTGTAGCTACCTGGTAAGGCCATCGAATATCTTCTATGTGTGTGTGTGTGTATGTGTATATGTCTGTATGTGTGTATGCGCGTGTGCTTATGTATGTATGTATGTATCTATGTATGTATATATGTATGTATGTGTGTGTGTGTGTGTATGTATGTATGTATGTATGTATGTAAGTATGGATGGATGGATGAGTATATATCTAGCCGATGTATATCGACGAAGGATGTAACAATCGGCGAGGAAAACGGGAAAATATGTCCTCTTCGAACAACGAATTTCGCGATATTTGTTCTGCACCTAGTTACATACATTCCCTGGTCATTTTGTCTTCGTTGGAAATGCAGTATACCAGTGAGAAGCCTGTTGGAAACCTTTATCAACGACGCTATTGATCACTAATTGCGATGTGACATTTACAAAATAAGATCAATTAAGATTAATAAAGACATACTCAAGTTTACTTTCATCTTAATATGGACTGCACGTTCTAAAGTAGAACACAGGAAGCTTTAGTCAAGTGTAACACTTGCCAAATGCTTAGTGTGCATTGTTTCAGGTTAAAGGAAGCGAAATTATCTAGATCGGTGGCCTTCATGTTTTGAAGTGAAACGAGGTACCTCTATACTTGGTGCCTAAGTGTGAATAGTGGTTAGCTTGGTGCAGTGAAAAGATATGGTTTTGCTTGAGATTTACCTCGCGAGTGCAGTGTGGCGATGGATGAAAAGCGGGCATTAATTCTGATGCTTTTTTCGTGAGATTACTGTAATTAGTATTACCAATACGTTGAGTGGAGGAGGCTTCCACAAACTTGGTAGATATCCTTTTCTCAAGAGACCAACCAATAGAATTGGCTGCTGTTTGGGACACAGTAAATCTTATGGGCTGTATGATGCACGGAGGCATCATTCGGAGTTTGAATAATAGACATGCAAGAGTTGTGCAGCACCTCTGAAATTTCAATCTGTATGTACACCATCTTCCTCGTGTTCTGACTTTCTGCCTCCTCCTGAAGACGGCTGTTCTCTATTGAAGACGGCTGCTCTCTCATGAAGACAGCATCTCTCTATTGAAGACGGCTGCTCTCTCATGAAGACATCTGCTCTCTAGTGAAGACGGCCGCTCTATCCTGAATACGACTGCTCTTTCCTGTAGACAGCTGCTCTCTCTTCAGCAGAGTGGGTACAAGGAGCTCAGGGTAGTGTGGAACCGAGGTGATGGATGATGGAAGCTCCGGATACAAGATAGCAGATGCTTTCTTGTCAGCCCGACGTGTGGAAGGGTCCACCAAGCACAAGTAGCAATTGTTTGAGTGGACAGTGGTTCCCCAACATTCTTTGGATAGCAAACGTCATGGCTGTCTCTTCTCCTCTGTACCATACTGCAAAAGAGCAAAATATAATTGTAAACAAAACTGAATTGATTTTCCCGTGGCTAATGTGTAAGCGATTCTCGCCACATATTCCATATCTGTTGTATTTTTTCTATAAGATTGTAAATTTAAAAACATATTTTTAAAAAATGTAATTTTATGAAATTTTTTTATAATATAAAATTCCACTATTCAAGCAACCAAAAATTGTATATCTTACTTTCTAGAGTTTTTCTGCAGTACTCGCAGGTAAAATGAGTTTTTCTTGATCCCCGACAGACATGCCGAAATATGCATTCTAGGCCTCAGACAGTTTAGCGGATGCTGCCACAGATTACATTTCGCTCTTGTCTTCATAAATTGGCCACAGATATAGCAAAATGCGCCTAACGAATGCTTGCATTATTTTGACGCCAGCATCTACCTGCAATGATAAATGCTGGTAGGCCTATCCACTTAGGCGGCTAGAACTAAACTGAACTGATGAGCTTACGACCGCTGTGTTTATATTATTATGTATATTACTGGAAAGCTCTAGAAAATTGTAGAAAGCTCTTGAAAATTCTCGAAAGTTCGAGAAAATTCTCTATCAGCTGAAAACCTTCTACTCCAACCAAACAATTAAAAAGTGGGGTAGGGGACTTTACCATATACAACAGGGCTATATTATACAGCAATTTCGTAAACACCAGTCTTTAAGGAAATAATAATTGTTTAGCCTTCGGAGGCAAGTAAAGGAAACTTTATCATTCATGCTATTTTTTCCCAGATTTCTGAAATTGAGGTACGGGTAAGTACAATTTCACTGTAACACTCTAATCAAATCTCGAGTACATCCCCGTTCCACAATAACTGATTTTTATGTAAACTTCATTTCTGATTTCTAGTGAAATGAAAACAGGATGTTAAAACATTTTCAGTTTTATCATGGAGAAAAGGCAATGTTTGGAAAACCTAATATATGAAAGGCGCCTTTCGTTTTCTAGTTAGCTGTGCTGATAAATTGAAAATGAAAAACGAATGACATAATTATGATATGTATATGCAATATCGGAAATGTAGGGAATATTACAAATCATTTTCTAATATTGCCTTACATCAGAAATAGGTAATTCCAAAATGCAGCTTTTCTTAAATTTGTTCAGATATATACGTTTAGTGCATTCGCTCCAAAAGTAATTCAAATTACTCGTGTTTTCAGGCATCCGAAGCAATTCTGTAAGAAATATTGGTTTCCTAGTTATGAAAAACGTTTCATATTGATAGACAAAATGAAGGAAGTGTGTGTGACGCTCATTCTTTTCTCAGTTGTATCATTGAAGTTAAATATACACGAATTCTTAAACTTGGGTGTATCGCCACTTATCGAATTGCACTTCACTGGTCTTATACTTAAATTATATAGTTATTTTCATTATAAAAACGTTAAAATTTAATTGACCTTAGTTTATCTTTAGGTACCTATTTTATCTACCGTGGAGCGTCTACGCAGTTGCTGGATCCGATATAAATAGTGGCCACATCTCGTTCAGATCAAACCCTGATGACTTAGAAAGCAGTAATGTTGTCGGAAACACACAAGACGCCTGGAAAAAGGGGATGCATACCTTTGAGCATAGGTTCCTGACCTAAGAGATAAAAGGTACTGCGGAATAAATATGAATTCAAAGCAGCTTCTTTTAAAAAGTGGAAACTGCCCATGTGTGGAGTTCTTCTGCCTTGGTAATTTGCCAATGAAATAATGATTTCTAATTTTACCCCTAGGGTAAGAATTGTGTTGTTGTTGTTTAACTCAAGGTCATCTCTAACGGAGCAGATCTATGATCAAAGCTGTTGTAGTCATGACCATTCCACATGTTTGTATATACAAGACTATATTGTTCAATATGTCCTTACAACTTTAAGACTATAGGATGTGATTACAGGGAGATTTTGCTTCTATTTATAGCGGGCCAAGCGACCATATAGAAGATCTCTCGCTGGCTCGCAGAGGCAGTAATGTATTGAAATAAGTGTATTCGATCCAACCGATGCCAATACGTAACATATATTTAATGTATTACGTAAAATGCATAATTTGACGACATTATCGATGGTTTGCTACGGCAACAATTACTCCATAGCAGAGCCTGTAGAAGAGTTCGAGAGTTTCAGTTGCTGTGGAGTGAAGATTCTGAAGTTTCATGCACTGGCACTTCGTCTGAGAGTGAGGGAGTAGGCAACCTGTCGCAGTCAAGCAACATATCTTCCTCTGACTTGGTAATCCCCCACTCAAGTATTGATTTCTAATTTTACAACAAGGGTAAGAATTGCTTGATAGAGAGCAGAAAGATGAACGAGATAATTACCGGTGGATTTTTAACTGATAATATAATTAAATACCACAAGGCATTTTATTTGGTTCTCTTCCATTTCTACCACTCCACCATTAACAGTTTCTAAAATTTGAAAAGGCATTTTGCCATATGCCCCAATACTCCTATTTAAATTGAACAAATGTGTAGGACGAAATTAATATGTCTTCAGTTGTAAAAAATTAGAATTGAAGCATTCTCACATTGAAGGAAATACTTTCGAAGAGCAATCAATCTTGCTATAGTTTAGATATATTCCAGTAAAGGAATATCTGGGATCCTATCGAAGAGATAAGACCTTAAGAGTTATGGATTCAGACAGAATAATCAGAATAATCCTCCCTTTCATCTGTCAGATACTTTTCTATATATTTTGCTGGTGTATCCAATGGCATTATCGGATAATAATAAAACAGCTAGCTGGAATATATTACAATAAAGTTCCCGTTTACTTGAATACATTATCTCATTCGATTGCACTCTCTCCAACTAACTCTTTAAACTCTTTATTTTCTACAGTTTATATATATATATATATATATATATATATATATATATAAACTACAAATGGATCTCCGTCTGCATTTCAGACGATGAGTGTTCAGTTGTTCGATCAACTGAACTACCAACTAATTGAATTGGCGTGTAAGCTGCTGAGTATTCGACAGACACGTCTACCCCTAACGTAATCAGCAGACAGAATCAGCGTGACACACAGTGTGACAAGGCTGGGCCTTTGAATTATAGGTACAATACACCCAACGGGCTTCTACAGAGTCACTCACAACGCTTGGGTCGACCCGATGCTATGGTAAAGACATTTGCCCAAGATGTCACGCAGTGTGATTGAACCCGGGACCCCGTGATTGCGAAGCGAACTTCTTAACCACTCGGCCATGCTGCGCCCATATATCTTCATGAGGCTCTCTTTCTCTGACTAGCGTTGTAAGTAATTTTATCCCACTACATGGCACCTCGAGAAAGTGTCTTGAGCCGACCAATGTCTTGTGAGTGAATTTGGTAGACGGAAACTACACAGGTCTGTCTTATATATATATATATATATATATATTTTTATATATATATATACATGTATATATGTGTGTATGTGTGTGTGTATGTGTGCATGTGTGTGTATGTGTGCATGTGTGTGTATGTTCTTTTTCTGTTTGATTTTATTTGAGTTCTTCTGAGCTGGTTTGTAACAAAGAAACGAAGCCCCATTGCTGTAGTTTGGATGACAACTACGATAAATGTCACATGATGAACTTTAGAAAAGTATTGCATATCGTTATTGTTCCACTTACAGATATTATTTGTAAAGTGCGTGTTAGCCGGCTACTTTCATTGCCTGAACATTCTAGCTTTTCAAGATTGTCGCGGTAACATTTACTGACATAGCCAAGTGCACCGATGATTATCTGTATAAATGTATATTTACAATCAAGATAGAGAAGCGGCAGGTTTCTAAGCAGTTGTCCATAAATATTCTCGTCTCCCTGAATTTGGAAGAGGTGTTCACATCTGCTGGGCAGTTAACCTGTATGACTATACATGATTTCTTTCCTTTTTTGTTCCAAATAACTATATCAGTCGTGATATGATTACACTTGTTGGAAGTGTTGATGTCAATGTTCCAACACTATTCCTTGTATTGGTATGTATGTATATATTCAATAACAGGGGAATTGTCTATATTTATCCCAGAGCAGCCTTTCCTACGGATGGCATTGTATATTACCGTATCAACAACATCATGTCACAAGGATAAGTAGTACCTTGATGACATTTTCGGGCAGCTACTGATTAGATGTGTAATGGCTTACACACAAGATTGGCATAATCGACATGTTCGGTTGCATTTTGCGGGTTTAAGAGCTTCATTGTCTCTTTAGCTTATTAGATATTTCGTAGCTATTTCCTGCTCTTGGATTGCAAAAGCATAACCTTCAAGATGTGACGTGATGTAACAGTCACGAGTCCAAGAGAGGCTACGATTCATGTTGATATTATTGTCTTCTTCAAGTTTATGGGAAACATACTCATGCATAGTATGTATGTATGTATGTATGTATGTATGTATGTATGTATGTGTGTATGTATGTATGTATGTATGTATGTATCTATGTATGTATGTATGTATCTATGTATCTATGTATGTATGTATGTAACTATGTCTGTGATTGCTTCTCTCTGTATGTAACTGTCCAATATTCCCTAGCTCTGTCAAGTTTCTCATTAGACGACGTGTTATTGCCGCCTAATTACAGTGATCTCCGCCATTATTGTGTCTCGTCCTCCGCTGGCTTCGCTATCTTCGTTGCTTTGCCAAACGCCGCACATGGAAAAAGTGTGCAACGAATTCTGGGTAAAGACATATAAATAAAGTGGATGGGAAAAGAAAGTGAGATAAAGAGGAAGAGGCAGAGAGACACAGAGAGAGAGAGAGAGAGAGGGAGGAAGCATGACAGAATGATTGAAAAGTTGAGAAGACATGAACGATGGACGGAAGAGATCGAATTCAAGAAGAGAAGATGAAAAGAAAGGAGAAGGTGAGAGAGGGGGAGAAAGTGAGGGGCTTTGTGAATAAAAAATCTAGCAATATCGTTTTAGTGAGAGAGATGTGAGTATTAATTATTAGTGGGATAAACGTATTTGGTACTGCATGATCAAATGAAGGTGCGTTGCCTAGTGGTTTGGCTACTGGGCTCACGATCGAAAGATCGTGGGTTCGATTCCCTGTCCGACACGCGCGTTATGTCCTTGAGCAAGGCACGTTACTTTACGTTACTGCAGTCCACTCAGCTGTAAAATGAGTACCAGCAGTAGCTACGGTTGTAGTTCATCAGCATTGTAGTAACTTTTTTCCATAACTTATCATCAACATTTCTCAATGCTTTAGCAACGTTTCATTGTTTACAAAATTTTATTAGATTTTATTAAGACACCTTATCTCGCAGAACCCCACAATTTTTGGGGTGGAACTCTAAGGTTCATCGGAAGCCACTTTGAGAAACGTTGACATTGGAAATCTAGCATGGATAACAGAAATACACCGACAGGCTATAAGTAAAAGCGCAGTTGTGTAATATATTATCAAAAAATAGATTTAGTAGATACGCCACTAATCTCTACGGAATATTAGAAGCCTTTTCCGTTGTTTGCTTGATAAATTTCAAACAGTCGATAAAATAAGTACGAGTAATTGGAATCGATTGAATTCGGCGATATCATTTACCAATAAATTTTAGTTCCGGTGCCAATGCAAGAAATTCATATTTTTATTAAATTTGTTTGTCATATTCTAGAAAATAGTGTTTTGCTATTATGTACACATAATATTATGTTCCAATTAGATCGATGGCGACTATTTAATAGATAACATAGATATGACTGGCTTGAATACTTTTGAATTATTTCTAAGTACTTTGCACTTACATACCTTTTATGTCCCTTTGGTTTTACTGAAAATAAAAGAAATAATAATATATAATAATTTAGATGTAAATAGAAGACTTTGAAGCAATATTTCAATTGTGTTTTTTTTTTGTTTTGTTTTGCTCCCAATATAGTTTATATTAGTTTATCATAATCAATACTTTATGTAGACACAAGGACTTAGATTTATATATGATGGAAAATATGATGTGATGTTCATACATTAGCTTTCTTAGTAAAGGGAAATGGTCAACTTACCTCCACTCCAGGCTTCTTGCCTCTTTTGATGGATTTTCCATCGGCCTCGACGATGAGCATTCAGTTGTTTGACCAACTGATTTCATCCTACTCACGAAATTTACATATAAGCGGCTGAGTATTCCACAGAGACATATTCCCAGAAAAATATACTCAGACGGATCTGCGTGATACAACGTGACACGGCTGGACCTTTCAATTACAGATACAATCCAGAGAAAAAGGTATAAGAATGGACCCCTGTACTGACTGGACTGGTGCTTTATTTATCGACCCCGAAAGGATGAAGGGCAAAGTTAATCTCAACTGGATTAGCGAGCGAATGACTGATCCTCTACATAGCCACACTACCTGCTAGAAGTAGCAGTCAAATCTCCTTCAGATTATACCTAACCGTTTAAAAAAGAAGGGAAGAACATATTGGATAACGCAATCCCGTGTCTGCAATATATAAACAATAAATTACCAGTCTAGGGCAGTGGACGGGTGGAATCGTTAAAGCGTTGGACGGGTGGATACTTTGCGGTATTTGTTTCGGCTCTTTCAAATCTTGATGTTGACTACTTGGGTGGTAGACTTAATCCGTCGCCCGTCTTAATACGACCATCTGGCACCTGGGGTTACTTTAGCAGAGTCCAACTTTGTTGCAAGTATTCGAGCCAGGTCTCCGGCTTGGGGATACTACACTTCATCCCACCGCTCCCAGAGACCCCGGAAAACAGTGATGGGCACTGCCTCACCCCTCCTGACTAAGCGATAAAAAAAACATGAATTACAGCTATGTAGTATATTATCAGAAACAGATACGATATAATAGATATAATTCTTTTATTTCTTTTATTCTTTTACTTGTTTCAGCCATTGGTCTGCAGCCATGCTGGGGCACCGCCTTGAAGTCGATCAGATCGACACCAGTACTTTTGAGTCTGGAACTTATCTTATCGATCTCTAAGCCGAACCGCTAATGTACGGGACATAAACAAACACTAACACACAGACGGACACACATACACATACATATACATATATACGACGCGCTTCTACAGTTTCCGTCTACCAAATTCACTCACAAGGCATTGGTCGACCCGAGGCTATAGTAGAAGACACTTACCCAAGATGCCACGCAGTGGGACTGAACCCGAAACCACGTGGTTACAAAGCGAACTCCTTAACCACACAGCCATGCCTGCGCCTGTCTGTAGGTCAACTTCTTCAGAAAAAAGAAAAAAACATGGCTGAGGAAGGAATTCCAGAGTGACGCTGTTCTCGATATAGAGGATTAGACAAACGTTCAGTGCCAGATCTGAAGGTGAATCACGGTAGAGGTAGTGAAAGAAAAAGAGATGGGTGTTTCGAATGAGCCAGGATGAAGAATGTATGCAAAGTAGCTAGTTCTGAGGAGCAGAGGCTGAAGTAGTAGATGGGTTATAATGATGTTAAAATGTTTTAGAAATAAAACATGTAGACATAATTCTAGTTGCTGCATATGACATCGAACGAGATGACACAAACCAACAGGAAAAAAAAACAACAAAAACAAGGGAAAAGCACCAGAATAGTCTATATGATATCATATAATGTATAATCGTAATTCTATCGGTTTTAATTCTAAAAGAAACGTAAATCAATTCATAAAAAACAAAACTGATTGGTGATATTAAAAGAGGGATGGCAGAATCGGAACAGTAACGGACAAAATGCCTTGCAGTAATAGCATTCTGAGTTCAAATCCATTTCTTTCATCTAAAGAAAATACCTGCAATGTACTGGGTAGATTCAATAGACTCTATCCTCCCCACGAGAGTTTTGGCCATGTGCCTATGTTGAAAATGATATTAAAATATTTCTATCTTTACGCATATAATGATACACACACATACACATATACACACACAGATCCACACGTAAACACACAAACCCATGCACTCATTCACTCACCTAAAGGTATATTGGCACAAACACACACACACACACACACAAACATCCACGCATTTATACATGAGTAAACACTAGGTGAATATCTTCATACATGTATGCACACGTACGAAGATAAGTATTCACATGTTATTAACATTGTCAACGTCACCTAACACTGGGTCTTTGAAGTCATGATACCACATTCCTGGTAATAACCTATGTTAATTCCTTTTAGGTCTCCCTTTAACTATGATCAGTTCTTGTGAAGTAAAGAAAAAGTTTAATGCCAGAATATGAAGAAAGCTGACAACTCTCAACTGAAAAGCTATCTCAACCGGCTGAAGTATCCACATATTGCGCTTCAACGATCAATCATCCTTACAAAATGCAGAAATAACACGTTTGACTGAGCGACTGAAATACTTGGATGCATATCTATCCTACTTCATACTGAAGAACTACTTCACAATGCCCAAACTGATGTACCCCTTCCGCACTACTGCAGCGTACCGGGAAGTCGATCATCTCACCATCATAGATCGACTGATATGGAGGACACCAGCAGACATATATAATGTTAATTTCAACGACACCGACTGTGAATCAAGAGATTGTCTGACCTTGCACTGCCAGCATATATCTCATTACTGCACGCTGCAGCGCTTTTAGTTGAGAGAATCATTTCCAATACCAAGGGATCCTCATCTTCCGTAAACCGTATACTGCTTGTTTTAAAGGAATCGATGACCCTTTTTGGTATCGAAACTATGCTGACGTCGAAAAAGAAGCAACAAAATTAAGATGAAACAGTTGTTGAGAAACATGTAGAATGTGTGCTTGCAGACGCTCAAAATCAACAAAGATCTTACACGATTAGCTCTTGCACGTGAGTCACGGAGCGGTGTCTGGCTCAATTGCCTCTCAGTGTCCCAGATTAATACCAAGCTGGATAATGGTGCCTTTCGAGTAAATTCAAACTAGGAACTTTTATTTGTAAATTAAGGGTACATGCACCAGTGAGATAAGATATTAGCCCTCTTGGTTTAGAAATAAAGGTTCCTAGTTTGAATCTAGGCTATATATATATCCAGGAATAAGACACCTGATGACGATCGGAGATAGAACTGATCGAAACGTAGTGCAGAGATAAACATTGTATATAACATTCTAAAGACGAGGTTAATAATCCAGAAAATTATGATCCTAATTACAACTCACCTCAAAGATTTAGTAATTTAATCCACTCTATAAAGTATGTTCTGTCACTCCACATTAATACACTTATACAAGGGGAACCAACGAGAGAGCCTCTATGTGATCACTAGACCTGCTAGAAATAGCAGGCAAATATCGCCACCCCACCCCACCACAATTACAACCAACCATTTTAATAGATGAATGACACTTGGACAATGTAGTCCTAGATATACTGTCTGAGAAAGAAAATGAAAACGGAATGACAACGGCCTTGAATGTCTTTGTTCATAGGTTTGATCAATCAAGGATGACCCAGGGCTAAACAACAATACCGACATCAACAACTTACGAATTTGGCAATGTTTTATTATCACTTAGTCAGAAGAGGAAGGGCAGGGCTCGTGAACCTTACGAGACTGGTCAGGGAGTAGGAGGAACAAACCATGATTGATAGGGTACTGCAGTAGGAAGCAGCGCATCAAGATATCGAGTTATCCTCAGACTGAGTATCTGACCCAAATGCTTGCAACTGAGTGAACTCTGCTAAAAACAACCAAGGGCCAAGTGGTGGTGTTAAACCGGCCGACGGCTAAGGCCTACCACCCAAGAACAGGTACAGTCCGAGGGGCTTCTCTTCTGCAGTTTCCGTCTACCCAATTTCACTCGCAAGGCTTAGGTCGACCAGGTAGATGGCACTTGCTCAAGGTACCACGCAGTGGGATCTAACTCGGAACCACGTGATTACGAAGCGAACTTCTTAACTATAAGGTGGGTACTTCTATGTTGGTCATATGGAAGGGTTAAACTTCTTCAAAACGAAATATCGAAATACTTTGTAAATTACCGTCTTGGGGTATATACTAACATCCATTTGAAGACAAGTATGAAGACATCTGAACCACACCAAGCCCTATCCCATACTGCATTACACTATACTATACTTAGTTACTCTACACTAGATTACACTATACTATACTTAGTTACTCTACACTAGATTACACTGCACTATGCTATATAACACAATACTAAATTACACTGCACTATGCTATATCACTATACATTAGACTAGATCACACTATGCTATATCACACTACTCTATACTAGATCACACTGCACTATACTATATCACACTACTCTATACTATATCACACTGCACTATACTTTATCACACTACTCTATACTATACCACACTGCTCTATGCTATATCACACTACTCTATACTATATCACACAGCACTATGCTATATCACACTACTCTATACTATAGCACACTGCACTATACTATATCACATTGCACTATGCTATATCACACTACGCTATACTATATCACACTACTCTACACTATATCACACGGCACTATTCTTCTCCACTAGGATATTACATTAAATTACAGGAGACACAGGGAACCTCTACCGCCTTAAAAAAGGAAGTACACATTCGACAATGTAGTCATTGGTATGCGAAAGAACCGGATGGTCACTGCTGGGACGCCTTTGATTATACGTCTGTTCAATCAGGGATGACCAGGTGGTAAATAACAACAACAACAGCAACAACCACTAAATTGCATGAACTTAGACTACTACACTACTGCTACGAGCCAACGAGGGAACCTCTACCTGGTCGCTCGACCTTCTAGAGATAGTAGCCAAATCTCCCTCAAATCACACACTACCATCTGAAAAGAAAGAAATGGTCACATTAGATAAATGCAGTCCTACATGCCCCTAAAAAGACGAGATGGTCACGGCCGGAACATCTTTGATTCTAGGTCCGCTTGATCAGGGTAGACTTGAGGTTAAAGAACAACAACAACAACAACAATAACAGCAACAACTACAATACTACTGCTATTCCGAACTATACTGCAAGATAACAAGAAATCTGCATTATCATAAAAACAATACAATATCTCAGAACACTCACAGTTTAATATTTTATCAGTTCTTTGTATTCCATATGATTGTTTACAATATACACAACAATAGCAGCAACATCAACAACATCGTCAGGAACAACAATACTAACATAACAATAATACCTCCATAATTCTGGTAATAGCTGCAGACGTTGCCGGAAGCTCAGTTAACACTTCCATTTCCTTAGCGCAGGCAAATTAATGCACATCCTGTTTACTCTAAACCGATGAGCCGTTACTATAAACCGATTATATGAAGCAATCAGATGTTGTTTAACAATGATTCGAGATGTGTATTCAGCAAATCAGTTATACATGAAACGTTTTTACCCTAATTAATGTAATGTTTTGCTACTATTGTTGCGCTATTATTACTATACTCTAGTTAGTTCCGTGCCTTTAGGTCTGTGAGTACAAATCTTGCCAGAGTCGACTTTGATTTTCATCCTCTCGGGGTCGATAAAATAAGTAGCAGTCAAGTACTGGGATCGATATATTCGACTATTCCCTCCTACAAAAATTGAAGCCGTGTGCTTGTGTTAGAAACCATTATTTTAAAGATAATAGACATTTTTATTGGATTGGCAGAATCGTTAGAGCGTCGGACAAAATGCCTTTGTTCCGGTTCTTTACCGTCTGAGTTCGAATCCTGCCAACATTGTCTTTCATACTTCGATAAAATAAAGTACCATTCAAATACTGAGGTTGGTTTAATCGACTAACCCCTTTCCCTCAAATTTGAGGCCTTTGTGCCTATGTTAGAAATTATTATATAATTATCATTATTTATCGTCATGGTTTCAACAGATTTATACGAGTTTCTACTGCACTACCAGGTGTACACTCGTGTTCCTGAGGTGTGTGCAGCATTTTCTTTTGGGAATGTAGAAGTGTTTGTGTGCTACATCAGTTTTACTTTGTTGTGGGATTTGGTTTGTTGCTTCTGGTATCATTTTAGTGTTTTGTCTGTTGTGTATAGTATGTGCAATATGAGATGTGTTTTGTTGGGTGATGTTTGTGTTTCGTTTATATCGTGTAATTGATGCTATGTGTTTTAATGTTGGGTGGTGGTTGAGTAGAATACGTGCTGTGTGAGTCCTGTTACATTAATGGGTGGCAATTGTATAGAATGTGAGCTGTCTGTGTTATCAATTATCGAGTATCGATTACCTAAGAGTATGTCATGTTATTTTATTGGGTGGTGATTGTATAGTGTGTTGTTATATTGTTATTATATTGTAGTGGTGATTCCATTGAGTATGTGTTGTGTGAGTTCTTATTATATTGGGTGGTTATTGTATAGGGTACTTGTTGTGTGCGAAGAGTGTACTGTTTGAGTTGTACTATTGAATTTAAAATGTTTTGCATAGGATGATGTGCCTAGCGGGGCTATTTTTTAGACTGTAAAGTTGTGAGCCCTATTATGGTTTTATGTTTTTTGTTCAACTTCTTTTTTTTTTGTTATCATGCTCCAATTAATATTGGTATTGTTCTCACTTTCATATTCCACATCCTGTTTATTTCAATTTCAACATACTTCTACTTTAGCACTTTCTCCACCTTGCTTCGGGCAATGTTTTGGTCAGAAGTGATCGAGATGTTATTCAGAGTACAAACATTTTCGCTCCTGTCTTTGATTATTATATCTGGACGGTTTACCTTGATCTCCTTGTCAGTCTGGACAGGGATGTCCCAGATTATTGTGGCCAAGTCGTTGTCATCTACCGTGTCTGGTACATGTTTATACCACTTTTTATCCCTTCTAACGTCGAAGTGTTAACATACTGTTCTGTGGGCATAGTTGCCGTCTCGATCATATCTGTGAATATACTCGGACTTGGCAAGGACTAGGCAGATGAAAATGATGTGGTCAATTGTATTGATTACAGAGTCTACACTTGATGTTAGCATCTTTTTTTAATTATTTTATTTATGTAACTATTTGTGACTAGGTATCAGTCCTGTACAACTAAAATCAGACCTTCTGTTTCTACTTTTAGTCCAGAGCTTTTGAGGCATCGTTGGCTTTCACTCTGGCTTACTTACTCTCTGCCGTGTCTTGCGGGATATTGGCCATGGAGTACTTTTTCTCTCTATGTTTTTCTTTTGTATATTTGGAATTCCCCTCACATTTTGCTTTTCGGTTTTTTAACCTTTTCTGTGGGTTTTACCATATATAAAAAAATGTCTTCGGTGTAGTTAGTTTCTAGTTTGTACTTCATTATTTCCTTATATAAAGAGAAAAGGTTTTTGTTCATGTTTCCTTACTATATTTACCAGCTTCCTTTTGTTTGCTTCTAAGTATTTTTTCTAGTCCCACTGTTCTTACTTTGTAATAGTCATCTATTTGTATGCGGCCTCGTTCTTCCCGTGTGCAGGGTAGGTATATTCTATGTATATCAGCTTTAGGGTGGTGGCTTCGGAACGCTGTTCTGTTTTTTTTCTGTCTTAGCTCTTCAATTTACTTAACTTCCACTTTTTTATGTCGAAGCTGTGGTTTATCACTGGGATAGCTAGTGTATTTATACCTATTATCGTATGTTTAGCTTTGAGGTCACTTTTTAAAATATTAGTCTGACTCTTCTGAAGTATTCTTTTCTCCTGTTCACCTTAATTTCGGCGTGTTGTATCTGATCAGTTTCATCTACTCTTAAGTATTTTCATGGGTGGTTCTCATCTAATTCTCTGGTTCCAGTATCTATATCTAGTTTAATGTTCTCAGATTTAGTTTAATTTCCCTCTTTTTATAATAGCTTTGGCACACTTGTCGAATCATATACTCATTTTTATGTCTTGGCTGAATTTATGAACAATATTTAGTACGTTTTTCAGCAGGGTATTGTCCCTTGTAAATATTTTAAAGTCATCATATAAGGGGATGCTATAGTTTGTAGTATCAATAATCATTGATCATTTCATTCAGCAAATTTGTTAATTGAGTCAGCGCTTGGCAGAGAAGAGATAATAAATCTCACTGGAAGATTTTTCTTCTTATGGGTATCGGACTAGTTTTAATAATCTTCTCTTTACTTTGTAGTGATATAGTTGTTCTCCATTTTGACATGGCATAGTTGAGGTTAGTATTGCAGCTGCTTTATTTATATGGGGTGTCTCCAGCATCCAAGAGTGTAGCATACTAGAAATGCTTTTCTGCAAGCCATGCTAAGGTTTGTATTCCTCTTTTTGCTGTATTATATATAAACACTCGGTTCACCAGTAGCTTCTCTTCACAGCCATACATCTCTTTCCCACATCCTTTTCTGCTCCTCTGGTAATATGTTATTGCTCTCCATGTGAGTAACCAGCCTGTTTTAGAATATGGATGTAAGGGCTTTGTGTGTTGTTGGCAAGCAATTTATAAGCCTATAGTTTTAGGGTCCCGGACGTTTTTGTTTTGGGGAATTAATGTTGTTTACACACTTCAGCAGCAATTCAGTTGATGATTCTAATCTGCTTAACAGTTCATTGAATGCTGCCGCCGAATACACATAGATACTGGTCATGTGCCTCAGACATAAACTGGGGACCTTGTCAATTGCAGGGTCTTCTTTGCAGTTACTTGCAGTCCTTAATGTGTTTGGAAGTTCCTTGCCGGCTATGGTGAAGCATTCTTGCGGTGCTATTACATGTTTCCTCTTCTTTTCTGATCATTGTGCTTTTTTGTGTGCTGAATGTTTTAGTTCCATATTCCCTTTCAGTATGCTTCAATTTCCATTGGTGTTGATGTGTCCTCCAGTGCTATGTTGTTTTTTTTTTAATGTCCCTGTCAAATATTTTAGTAATTGATTCAAACACCTTGTTCTCCTGGAAAAAACTCTCACAAAAAACTCTCACATTTTTAAGCGTCTTATCCTACATGCGTTTGCTGATATGATTTGCTTCAGCTTGTATTTTGCTTCTGTAATATCTTCTTTTATTCATATTATACTTTTTGGTTATTTGAGTTCTTTATTTCTTTCTCGTGTTGGATTCGACTTTTTCCGGGGTTTTTCTTTCAATTTTATGTAGTATATTTTCTTTCCATTTTTTGAGTGACAGTAAAGCTATAGAGAGTCTAACTCTATTAGGATCAAGCCTGGTTTCCTTCGATACTACCGCTGCTACTGAATAAATTAGATCATAAATTAGTCTGTTGATATTCAGGTAGCTGTTTCTGTGGACAGAATTTCTCGCGAGGCCCTGTTATATTTATTTATTCTTTCATGAGCCTAGTTGTTCGTGTGTAGCTTGGGCAGACGTTTAGGTTGATCCATGTTCATCGATTTTGTTACGTTCTCTTCTATTTTCTTTATAGTTTCTGTTCGATCCTCAACAATGTTAACTCTGGTTGATCTGTTGTGTTGTGTTTTTATTGTTTATTTTAAGCGTGGGGCAAAAGGTATAATTGTGTTGTGGTTGTATATTTGGATAAGTTCTTCCATGACTACTTCTATAGTCTTCATCATCGTTTTGGATTTTAGTTCTCTTTGTGTGTTTTTTTTTTATTTGCTGTAATGGCTTGTTTCTTGTGTGATGAGTTCTCTCGTATTTTCATTGTGTTTTGGGGGTTAATCTATTGTATGTGTGGTCGTCTCTGTTATTTTGCATTCTTTCTTTTGTGGAGTCTTATGTGTTTTGTATATGGTGGGTTCTGTTGTGATGCTTTCGTTAGTTTGTAGTAGGTTATCTTTTTTATGCATTGTCGGTTGTTTTGTTTTATTTTCAGTGTGTATTCTTTCTGTGAGTTGTTCTATTTCAAGTTGTTCTATTTACTAGTGCTATTTTGTGTATGTTGTGTATGTGTGTGTAAGTTTGAGGTTTGGATTATATAAGTGTCTGCATCTCATTTTTCATCACTCACAGGGCAACTATTATCATGGGGAATGTTTGTTTTCAATCTTTATATCCTGGATATTTCCATTTCCAGGGCTTTGTATTTGAATTCATTCACCATTTCTTTCAATGATATATATTTTAATCCGTTGGTATCGTTTCATCTATTAAGAGATATCTGCTTTTCTGGTGGTCGTTGGCAATAATCTCTTTGTGATTTACCTTAACCACTCTGACGAATGTGTGAATCTTCATGTCTCAGGTTATGTTTATTATGTCATTCTCTCAAATCTATTGTGATGTCTGATTTCACAACCTCTTTTCTGTAAATTTCATAATACTGCCATAGTTCCCTGTGTATGATGCTCAAACTCTGTCATAACTGTATAAATAATTCTTTTTGGCTAAGACTGGACGTTCAAAAACAACGTGAATGATTTTTTTTCATCGCAGCCTCCACATATTCAGCAGTTATATTGTATACTCTGCTAGAATACATATCTGACAGTTTCTTATAGGAGATCTTTGATCTTTTTTTGCCACGATAAGAAGAAAGCTTTCGGTTTCAGCTTTGAGTCTTACACTTCTCAGCCAGTGCTAAGGTTTTTCTTTATCCACTTCCACTTTGCTCAGTCTTAGGTATTGACTATGTAAGGGCTTTTCTTGCCAACGTCTAAGCACGGCATTTTGTAGCCGCATTTATTTTGTTTAAGTTTTGCTAGTTCTTTTAACAATTTCTGTTTTGGGGATTTTTTTCTCCGTCTGCCTCTCTTCAGTTTGTTATCTTAGCCTCTATTTTATATTCATTAGCTTCCTTGCAGACGAAAGACAGATTTTTGTTTTATTTATGTCTAGTGTTACTATTTGTATGTTTCACTGTATTCTTTGCAATATACTTTTGTAGACTCACACTAGATCATTTATAATAGTTTTCTAATTGCAAAATCCCCCTACATCTGTGTTCGTGATAAATATAATATTTCAGTGTCAGATTTTCGTTAAGATATTCTAGCTAAATTCAATCATTATTTTCCTTGCTTTCCTCTCTATTCTTGCTAATTCACTTAACATCCAGTTGCGAACATTATATCAGTAATTTATTACTGGAACAGCTTAGATATTAATACCTATTACTTTTTTTCGCATTTCACTCAGTTTTAAGCATTAATCCAATGCATCAATAATATTTCTTCGTAATCTTTTCTTCCATTTGTATGTGTTGTACTCTGTCTAATTCCTTCATTAGTAAGCCTATGTTAGGTAATTATTTTATCTCTGTTTCGTTATCTAATGTGATATTACTGTTTTTCTATCAATTTCCCTCTTTTCAATATAGTCTTAGCACAAGTTGAATTTCATGCCAATTTTCTTACCGAATATGTTCATCGTATGTAACATAGTTTCCAACTTTTTGTGATCTGCAGTATACAGCTGGAGCTCATCCATCTACAAGAGATGGTTGGTTTACAGCCCATAGCACTTGTATCTGCATCTAGTCTGGTTTAGCATGGTGGTTAGAAATGTTAGCCCTAGGTAGAAGGAGAGTTGCGAAAGTGAGTCTCCTGATTGGGTTTAGAAGGTTTGGTGTATCTAATTCTAATTATTTCATTGGATTTGTCTGGAAGAAGAAGCGGTGCCATGGCCTTCGTAGGCCCTCCGACACCAATGAGTCGACGCGATTAACAGTCCTCTTGAACAGTTACAAGCCGGCGGCAGCAAGAAAAATAAGTGCAGGGAGAGATTCCACAAAGCCGACATTCTGGGGTGGAATGACTTGGTGTAGGGGTTAGTGAGAGGCCTAGAGCGATGGAGACAATATGGATGACGAAAGGAGGAGAAACGAGTAAGTTGGAAGTGCCTAATTGGAAGTGGCACGTGACCAGCCAGCTACGAGGAGTATCGATAGAAAGGCAGAGAGAGAGAGACGAGACAACACTCTGTAGGACACAGGTTGGAGTGTGTTGGCGAATGACTTTATTCCAATGAATTGAGAAGACTTTCTTTGGATGCGTTCTATGATATCGATGTGTGTAGCAGCAGCACCGTCCCAGATTATGGAAAAGTACTCCATTGTGAGGCTCGACTCAACTTTGTAGAGGAGTAGTAGTTGATGGGGGGTGAAGTATTTTCTTGCTCTGAAGAAGCAGGCCAGTCTTTGTGATACAGTCTTTACTATGTTGAATATGTGCATTCGCCAGGAGAGATTTCCAGTGATGGTGATGTTTTGTAACGACCTTGAGAGATCTAGCTGCGTGGTGTTCATGTATAGTGGGTGCGATAATGTAATTATGTGTAGTGATTATGTTTTTGTGCTGTTAAAGGACACACCATTTGCATGGCCTCATTCGAGGGTGTTTTCAAAGTCTCTGTTCATGCACTCAGTAAAATTTAGCGTGAGGTGTCGAGGCTGCATTGTGGATGATGCTTGCATACGAAAGTTTAGGAAGGAATGGAGGATGATATTATCTGCGTAGGAGTGAGTGTTGTTGGAAGTGGCAGCAAGTAGGTCGTTGATTTATAGGAGGAATAGTGTTCGTGCCTACCCTTACCTATGGTCATGAATATTTGGTAGTGATCGAAAGAATACGATCGCGAATACAAGCGGCCGAAATGAGGTTCCCCCGAAAGGTCGCTGGAGTAACGTTACTCGATAGGGTGCATAACTCTGAGATCAGAGAGTTGCTCCAGGTAGAGCCGCTACTTCTCCGCATTGAGAGATCACAGCTCCGGTACTACGGGCATGTGGTTAGAATGCCTGAGGAAAGAATCGCAGGACAGATTTTACGGGCAAGGCCAACCGACAGGAGACCTAGAGGTAGACCACTAGCAAGATGGTTGGATATTATCCATAACCTCGGTTGGTCTCGCTTACGGATCCAGCTGGATCATTTGCTGACAGTTGCTTCGGATAGGACCCTCTGAAAGGCGTATCTGAGGACTCTGCTCCCACGACCCTCTCAGGAATAAGTGGGCGAAGATGGATGGATGGATGGATGGATGGATGGATGGATGGTTTAGGAGACAAGACCGAACTTTGGAGTGCACCTGAGTTAATAGAGAAAGAGTCAGAGAGAGCTCCATCAGCACACGCTGTAATAGTGTGATCTGACAGGAAGACACTGATCCAAGAAACAGAGGTTGATGAAGCTCATAAGCGAGCAGTTTTAACAGAAGATTTTCGTGCCAGACACAGTCAAATGCTTTGATGATATCGAGGGCAACAGCACTGTTTTCGCTAAATTTCTCGAGGGTGATGAGCCACTAGTGAGAGACATAGGAGAGTAGGTCTCCAGTAGATCTGTTTTTACGAAAGTTGTACTGGTGGTCATTAAGGAAAGGGTACATTCAAAATGTTGGAAAAGGTTGTTGTTAATGGCTGTCTCCATGGCCTTTAATATATTGGATATGTGTGTGATAGGACGATAGTTGTTAAGGTCAGAGGGGTTACCCTTCTTGGGGATGTGATACATCGCATCCTGTTTCCATAGATCGGGATATATCCCGAGAGATAGAGAGAGAGAGAAAGAAAGAAAGAAAGAAAGAAAGAAAGAATTTAAAAAATGGGGGAGAGAGAGAAAGAAACAAGGAAAGAGTGATGCTACTTTGCGGATGACTATTATCTCCAGAATACATGAGTTGGGAAAACTGTAAAAAGCTTTCTAGTAATCAAAACATACCATGCTCAGAGTGTTTCTTCTTCTCTCAAAGGTTTCAGATATAGTTTTATTGATCCATAATTGATCTTTACATCCATAACAGGCTTGTGAAATCCCTTCTGTTCTTCTGGAAGTAGGTTGGTTTTTCCAGGTGAGCATTTATCCTTTGAGATAAGATGCTTTATTGCATGCAGGAAGGTTATGGGTCTGTTGTTTTGGGAGCTTAATGTTTCTTCAGTCTTATGGATATTCTTATGTAATATATATATATATATGTGCGGGTATGTGTGTGTGTGTGTATGTGTATGTGTGTGCGTGTTTGTGTGTATGTATGCATGTATGTATGTATATATATTATTTGATAACTATCTCTATAGATCTTGTGCTTTGTTATTTATCTCTGTGATTATGTATGTATATCCTACGTTATTTTGTTTGTCGTCTCTGTCAATGTACCATAATATGTACATTATTAAACACGTGCAAGAATAGAGTATTTCTTTCTCTCATTCCTACACACACACACACACACACACACACACACACACACACACACACACACACACACACACACACACACACACAC
>JAOPJM010528563.1:0-10280 GCA_027124095.1 Muusoctopus leioderma
TGCCAGCATGGAAAACGGACGTAAAACGATGATGATATATATATATATATTTACATATATATATATATATATATATATGTATATGTATATATATATGTGTATATATATGTATATATGTGTATATATATGTATATATATATATGTGTATATATATGTATATATATGTATATATATATATGTGTATATATATATATGTGTATATATATGTATATATATGTATATATATATATGTGTATATATATGTATATATATATATGTGAATATATATGTATATATATATGTATATATATATGTATATATATGTATATATATGTTTATATATATGTATATATATATATGTTTATATATATATATATGTTTATATATATATGTATATATACATATATGTATATATATATTTATATATATATTTATACACACCAACACATTTATTGTAGCTTCTACTTTAGATCTTTAGTTTGGATTATTAGTTAATAATGAATCTAGGATAGATGTGGGTTATCTATGTGTCGGTGAAGGCTGGTTTGTGGCTGATTGTTGGATGTTACATGATAATAGGTCAAATGCAGTGATGCAATTGATGCTGAAATTTTAATAGATGTAAAATGTTTATCCTCTTTTGAACGTAGAGAGTGGCAGCAGAGATGGCAGTGGAAATGGGGTGGGGGTAGGGTATTGATTGTAAGACATTTTTTCAACCCTTCCATGACCATATTTTAAATCAAAAAAATAAAAATCCAAATGCAACAACTGAACCGTGTTTATTTGTGTTTAAGTTAATTTTGAAAAATAATGAAGAATTTGAAGGAATTTAGTGAAATAGCAAACTCTTTAATATTTTGGTGGATATTTATATCCTACTGAGGATTTCATCATTTTGTGGTCAATAAAATAATGTACCTTTCATCATTGCCTTTCATCATTCTGTGGTCGATAAAATAATGTACCAGTCACGTACTGAGGTCGATTTTATCAACTAATGCACCCCCCTCCAAATTTGGGGCATTGTGCCTATGTTAGTAATGACTGTTGTTATTTTAGCATTTCGCATGTTTTGTTCCCTCCTCTTTCTCTTCAAAAAACAACCCTTGTTCTTTCTCCTCCTCACACACATATACACCACATAAATAACAGCCACAACATACACCTCACAACCTAATGCTTTTTCTTTTTTATTGTTTATTTTACGTTTCCTTTTAGTCTATTTTTTTTTTTTATTTCTTTATTCTTGTGTCAATGCTGTGAATGTTTCAACTTGAAGTTTCATATTACCTGTTCAGCATAAATGTCTTAGACATGTTGGTTTTTCACGTTTTATTATTGATGGTACAGTAGTGAGGAACCAACCTGTGTCCATCATGGCCTTCACAGGCCTTCCAAGACTGGTGTGATTGGTACAGTTGATGTCCCATGTGTGCTTGCACATGTGTGTGTAGTGGGGGTAGGATTGGGTATAGTGATTAGTGCAGGCCTTGTTGGATGGAGTGACTCAGAATGGTTGAGGAGAAGAGGAGAGATGAGTGTGTCCATTGGACTTGGGTTGAAATAGTAGGCAACCAGCTAGCTTCAAGGAGCAGAGGCCATTATAGTTGTAGTAGAAAAGGTAGAGTGATGAGACAACTTAGCTAGTGGTTGAAGTGTAACGGTGAGCGATTCCATGCCAATCAGTCAAGTGGCTTTCTCTTCGATGTGGTCTAGGACATTTGTGTGTGAGCACAGTACTCCATTGTGGGTCTCTATTGAGCTTTGTAGAGAATCAGCAATTGTTCAGGGGCTGAAGTATTTTCTGGCTCTGAAGAGGAAGGCTAGTAAGAAGTGAATATGACCATTACAGTTGCTCATATTTTTGGCCTGCTTCATGATACTAAAGCTTCATACCTACCGAACAAACCATTCTAAGGTCTCTGTCAGTCAGGGTTGACCATGTTCCTGTACCTGGAAATTTCCTCTCCAGAGTACAGGCTTATGCAAGGTTTTTTTTATAGAATATCAGCACTTGCCTATGCAGCAAGTGCTCCTCCCTCTCTACACCACCGATGTTGTCCAAGAGCAAAAGCAATTGTTGATACAGCTTAGCACCAACACTGTTGCAGGCAATCTCAGAACATAAAGTGCTGGAACAAATACCGCAACACATTTTGTCTCCAATGCCCTAATGATTCTGCCAATCTATCGACTTTGACTGGTACTTCATTTTATTGACCTCAGAAGGATGAAAGGCAAAGTTGACCTCGATGAGATTTGAACTCAGAATGTAAAGAGCCGGAACAAATACTGCAAGGGGGCATTTTGTCCAACACTCTAACGATTCTGCCAATCCAGTTACCCAACAAATCATTATCATCAGAATTGTTGTCACTGCTGTAGTTGTTATTATTCTGAGTTCAAATCCCATCAACTTTGCCTTTCATCCACCCAGAATTGATAAAATAAGTACCAGTCAAGTACTGATATTGATTAAATCGGCTGTTTCTTACCTACCAAAATGTGTGGCTTATGACCCAGGTAAACTATGATAAATTCTCTTATATAGCTAATGAACAAAATGCACTCTCTTATACACCTGATGACACAGACCAACTCTCTTATACACCTGATGACACAGGCCAACTCTCTTGTACAGCTGATGTCCCATGTAGATTCATATATAGCTGATGACTCCTGTAGACTCTTATATAGCTAGTGAATCAGATACACTTTTTTACACAGCTGATGACCTATGGAGCCTCTTATATAGTTGATGACCTATGGAGCGTCTTATATAGTTGATGACCTATGGAGCCTCTTATATAGTTGATGACCTATGGAGCCTCTTATATAGTTGATGACCTATGGAGACTCTTATATAGTTGATGACCTATGCCGATTCTTATATAGCTGATGAATTGGATACACTTTTTTATACAGCTAATGGGCCAAGTAGACTCATATATTGGATGAATCAGATACACTTTCTTATACAGCTAGGTAGACTTCTATGTATGATGACCTGGCTATACACCTTTACAGTTCATGATCTGGATGTTCTTTCTTGTACTACTAGTAACTTAGATACACTTTCTTACTAGCTGATGACCTTGGCATGCTCTCGCCAGCCAATAGCCTTGGCATGCTCTCGCCACACGATAACTTTGGCATGCTCTCACCAGCTGATAGCCTCAATATATCCTTGCCAGCCAATGTCTTTGGTATGCCCTCGCCAGCCAATGACCTTGGCATGTCCTCGCTAGGCCAGCTGATGCCCTCGGTGTACTCGGCATGTACTCGGCATGCCCTCGGTGCCAGCCGATGTACTCGGCATGCCCTCACCAGCTGATGACCTCTACATGCTCTCACCATGGTTAATAAGACTGATACTTGAAAATTTGGTAATGAAGATATTTAATTAGTTAATCTTTTTGGTATCTTTTCAGTCTGTTTGTTTTGTTGCTTTTCTTAATCTTATTTTGTAGAAAATATAAAAAGAGTTTTTAATTGGTTTTTATTATTTTTTATTATTTATTTTAAGGACTGTTTATTTGTCATATATTCTAATATATATCTCTACTCCCACACACACACACACTTTACAGTTATTTAATGCGGTTCATGAGGTTGGTCAGCTAAATTTATCAAGTACAGTTTATAAACTGTGTATTTTCCATGGAAGTGGGTAGGAAGAGGATGGGGTGGGGGGATATAAATATGATACCAAGGAGGAGGAAGAGGAGTAAGTTTAGAGAGGAGGAGAGGCTGATATTTTAAGAGTTAGTGAAAGGTAAACTCTGCAGATATCAGAGGAGTGTACCAAGGTGGACATGTCCAGATGATAAATAAGTACTGCTGTGTGTTATTTTTTTTCTCCAGGCTAGAATCATTAAAGCATTGGACAAAATGCCTTATAGTATTTAGTTACGACCCTTTACATTCTGAGTTCAAATCCTGCTGAGGTCAACTTTGCTTTTCATTCTTCCGGGGTCAATAAAATAGAGTACCAGTCAAGTACTAGAGTTGATTTCATCAACTGCTAGCATAGTACAGTAGAGCCCAAATCCCTGCCCAAACGTGGGGTTCCAATGACATGTGAAGTGACACACCAGTTGGAGTACACAGCTGTCATCAATATCTATCTGTAACACCCTAAAGGAAAACAAAAATGTATGTTATTTTTCAAAGAGTTGCCATTGCAGACTCGATGGAAAAAAAAAAGTTTCGAGGTGTTTGGAAGATAATGAAGACCTAATGCAATATTTTTCAAGGAGTGGATATCGCAGTCTTGAATGAAAATGTGTCCGTGTAGTTGGATGGATGTTCCAGAAGGTGGAATGACTAGCTAAAATTTTTCAAACAAGTAAATGAACCCTGTAAACTTAAAGTGAAAGCTGTCAGTGTAGCTAAGGTTTAGAAGAGAAAAAAATGTCTATTTTATTACTTTCAGAGAGTAAATTAGTAGACTTAGCAGATAATTTCATCTACTGAGTGACATTATTGTGATTGATGTTTAGTGTCAAGTCAACCCTGATCAAGCAAACCTATGATCAAAGGTGTTCAAGGCGCGACCATCCTATCATTTTATATATCAGGGAGTACATTGTCCAATGTGTCCTTCTTTTTTAAGATGGTAGGGTGTGATTTGAAGGAAATTTGGTTGATATTTCTAGCAAGTCGAGTGACTGCATAGAGGTTCCCTCGTTATCTCGTGTGTGTGCAGCAGAGGCAGTTGTGTTGGTATGGATTTATTATGTGAACACTTGATCTCTGTCAGGTGAAGAAATACCAAGTGCTGTGTAGGAAAGGTACCCATGGCATAGCTAGACAAAGGAAAACATAGGTAGAAGTGGATTTAATGGCTGAAATGACTGAATTGAAATGGATATATGCTGTACTGCAGACCTGTCTAACCCTCATTCAGTATGGAAAACTGGATATTAAACTAACAATGATGGTAATGCTGGTGGTGAGGATGGCAGCAGATGTAGCTACTGCTGATGTTAATGTTGTTTAGCCCAAGGTCAACCCTGATCAAACTGACCTATGATCAAAGGTGTTCCAACAGTTACCATCTCATCTTATTTTCAGATATAGTGTATTTAAGACTATATTATTCAACGTGTGCTATTTTAAAGAAGGTAGGGTGTGATTTGAGGGAGATTTGGTTGCTATTTCTAGCAGGTCAAGTGACCATGTAAAGCAGAAGTAAAGAACCTCACACCCACAGACGAAATTTCTCTTGCATCCAAAACTAAAACTGCTCACAGACTAAGTCTCTAAAATCCCATAAAAAAACAAACAAAAAAATAATAAAACAAGTAAAAAAGAGGAATTCTTAATAACACTTAATATAATTCAAAATAAGTTGCGTAACTATTAATTTATAAAATTAAAGATTCATTATTTTTCTCAGGACAGATGCACCCACCTCCAAAAGATTCTTCTGCACTTACAATTCAGTTCCCCACCCCTGATGTAGAGTCTCCTTTGTTGGTTCATTGTTGTTACTGCTAATAATTCCTCCAGTTCTGGTAATAAACTCTACCATCCACAGCCAATGAGGAATAAATACATAGAAATTCTTTATTCCCCCCCCCCCCATTGTATGATGATTTTGTGGAAAGTGTATAAAGAGAATTATCACACAGTAACAGTAGTAACACCCCCTCCCCAAACACACTGCATTTATTATTTGGTTATCAGTGTCAAAGTTTTTTGTTACACTCGAGTGTCTCGTTCATTGTTCTCTGGGCATCTTTTATCACAGAGAACCAGAGATCAGTGAATAGGTCTGTTTCCATAGAGATCAGTGAACAGTTGTGTTTTCACAGAGAGACATAGATCAGTGAACAGGTGTTTTCATAGAGAGACAGAGATCTGTGAATAGGTCTGTTTTCATAGTGACAGAGGTCAGTGAACAGGTATGTTTTCATCGAGATCAGTGAACACATCTATATTTTCAAAGATATATAGAACAGTGAGCATGCCTGTTTTCACAGAGACACGTAGAGATCAATGAACATATCTGTTTTTACAGAGAGACATGTTAACTGAGATCTGTTTCTCTGGGAAAACAGACATTGTTCTCTTGAAATGAGGGAGATTTGGTTGCTATTTCTATCAAGTAAAGTGACTATGTAGAGGTTCCTTTGTTGGGTCTATCATGTGTTTAATTGTTGGCAAAGATGAACTCTTCCAAGATACAGCAATATCTGTTTCAATAAACATTTTCAGATTAAAGGTCTTGCTAAACATGCATGCATGTGTACGTACATACATACATACATACATGCAAACAGGAATAACATCTCTGGACCATGGTTTTGTTTGGTCAGCCCTTTGATTGGCTGTAAACATCAGCAGTTTGAAAAATAATTACCGTAAACTATGTAAATCACGGTCTCTGTGTTTTTACGTGATCACAATAATATTTAACATTTATCTGAACATCTGAAATGAAGGGCAAACACAGAATAACATTTTACACATTAGTTATCTGTTGTTGATGACCTCTACTTTATGATGGTGAGGTGTGAGGTGGAGTAGAGACATGCTGCAATCTTAGTATCACATTGGTGTATGCTGTAGAATCTGTAGTTATGTAAATTAAGTTCAGTTGAAATAGGAGAAGATGTCATGCTAATTTTGGGAGGATGCAACATTCTTTACCCTCTGTACTTATGCACTACTGGGTGGTTTGATAATTGTGTCAAATGCTCATGTGAAATGTAATCAGATGTGGGTGTCTGCTATGTATATTTGTATATGTGTGTATTTGTGTTGTATTTGTGTGTGGTTGTGGTTGTTTGTATTGTAATTGCTTGCAGGCATATGTCTATGTATTTGCATGTTTATGTGTTATGTAGCGGTACGAACATGTGTGTGTGCATATGCACTTGTTGTTTAACCCAGGTTAGCCCTGATCAGGCAAACCTATGATCAAAGGTGTTCCAGCCATGACCATCTCATATTTTGTCAGGCATTGTTTTATCTAAGACTACATTATCCAATGTGTCCTTCATTTTTTAAGATGGTAGGATGTGGCAGCTATTTCTAGCAGGTTGTGCAGCCACATAGAGACTCTTTTGTTGACGTGTGTGTGTGTGTGTGCGCATGCATTTATATATACATGTGTATAAGTGATCATGTATATGTATAGTGAGATGGCCAAGTGCATATGACATTGTGCCTACCAACACATAACCTGTGAGTTCAAATTCACTGCAGACATTTCATTGTATATTTGATACATTCTAGTTTCACCCTTCTATTGGCAGTAGGTACCAGATCATTGGAGAGTGTTACGAGATAGACTAATATCTTCTCTAAGGGGAGTTTTATCTTGGCATCCCCTTTACACCATGAAATTAAATCTAAGCATTGTTTCTTAATACCTCTTTGGTGATGGAGACCTGTTTTTGTAAATGTATTTGTACACATACATGGAATATATATAAGTGTGTATAAGTTTGTGTGTTCAAAACCAAATCTTTGAAAATGAAAACTTCAAAAAATGAAAAAATGAAAACTTCAAAAACAATATAAGATGTATCAAACTTTATTTCTCTCTGAATCAAGTAGGTCATCATTTGGCTGTGACCTACTGCAGGATTTTGTGTAAACCTAGGATACCCTCAGCAGGCAGTATATACTGGGGGATTTGGGGCAAATTTAGGAGGCTCTCAGCAGGTTCTTGTATACTGTAAGTGTTTGTGTAAACTTCGGAGGCCCTCAGTAGGTTGTGACCTACTACAGGATTTTGTTAAAATCTTGGTGGTCCTCATCAGGCTGTAATTATTGTAGGGTTTTGTGCAACTCTAGGAGGTTCTCAGCAGGATTTTGTGCAAATCTAGGAGATACTTAGCAGACTATGATATACTGAAGTATTCTGTCTAAACTTAGGAGGCCGTTAGCAAGGCTGTGGTCTACTGCAGGATTTTGTGAAAATTTTGGATGCCCTCAGCAGGCTGTAGGAGTTTGTGCAATTCTAGGAGGTTCTCAGCAGACTGGGAGCTTGGGCAGGATTTTGTGCAAATCTAGGAGACCCTCAGCAGGCTTTGATATACTGCAGGATTTTGTGCAAACTTAGGAGACCCTCAGCAGACTGTGGTATACTGTAGGATTTTGCAAAAATTTTGGATACTCTCAACAGGCTGTAGGAGTTTGTGCAACTGTAGGAGGTTCTTAGCAGGCTGTGATATACTGCAAGGTTTGCTCATGTTAAAATTTATTTGGATTTATTTCTTGCATTGCAAACTAACCAAACATTTGGCAGTGCTTGTGTTGTCTATGACATTGAAATGCATCTGGCCATCTGTAGTATCTAGTTGAATTGGGTAGCTATTTCTATTATAACTACTTGGGTTGACTGGGCTGAAAGCCAAAAGTTAAAAAGAGAGTTCAGTGTGTTTGCTATTCAGTACAATATAGCAATGGTGAGGGGACATCTTAAATAAGACAAGGACACATTATATGATGTAGTCCTAGACATAACTGTAAAAAGATGGGCTGGTCATGGCTAGAATGCTTGAACATGTCTGACTTGGGCTAAACATCATCAACGTTTGCTTTACAGAAATGTTCTAGGAGTCGGTAGGTTGGTAAAATTTGATTTACAAGAAAATGGAGAAGAACCTTAGGAGTAAGAGCTGTCTTATTGAATAACATCCTCCTTTGTGGTAGCCCCCTTCCTGATATAATTGTAGATATCATCGATAGGTCAGCAATGGTATTACATGAGCAAGAATATCATGTAACAGCTCTAAGAAGGGTTTCTTAAATACTGCTTCCTGTGTTATAATTCTCTGTGAGGATGTATCTGCTATTTCCTGATATACCAGAGAGACACACACACACTTAAGAACATACACACATACACTTAAGAACACACATACACACTCAAGAGTACATACACACACTCACACACACACACACATACAGTTAGATATGCATACAGTTAGAATGTATGTCTACCTGTATGTGTGCGTGCATGTGTATATGTATATGTGTGTATATATATATATATTATACATCCAGTTAGACATATGGGTAGATAGACATACAGATCATCATCATCGCCATCATCATCATCATCATCGCCATCATTTTATATCCGCTTTCCATGCTGGCATGAGTTGGATGTGTTGTCATTGTTCAAGTCAGTCCTGATTTGGAGTTACTGCCATGTCTCGCTCATATGTTCCATTTTTGGCATGGTTTTTATGGCTGGAGACCATTCCTAATGCCAGCCACTTGACAGTGTGTACTGGGTGTATTTTATCATGGCACCAGCACTAAGGAGGTTGCCATGCCCTTGGCAAGTCTAAAGAGACTTCTATACTTTATGTTGTCTCTGTTCATTTGGCATCCACTTTACAGAGTGTACTGCATGTAATTCATCATGTCACTAGAGAGGTTGCATTGTTCCTCCAACACTAAAGAGTCCTCTCTATGTTGTCTTCATTCCTTCAAGGTGAACGTGACTTAGAAGTGTGGATAGAAGAGAGAGTCCTGACAGCGAGAGAACCACGATGAGAGGTTGAGCAAAGAGAGAGCATGAGTATGATAGGAGAAACAGGGTTATAGGGGAGGGAGTAATGGAAGAGAGAGTGATAGGCAGTTACATGTTGGTTGTTGGTAAAGAGATTGAATAGAAAAACATCATAAGCAGTGTGATATGGTGATGGGGGAGAAGGAGGAGTAATGTTAATGTGTAGTGGTAAGACAGAGCAAGTGATGGGTGATTGTGAGAGAAAGTGGTGGGTATCAGTAAAGAGTGACATGTGGGAGGGGATGATGGCTTGCAGTAAAGAAGGGTGATGGTAAGGGGGTTACCAGATATGGACAGATCCAATGCCATCCCTTGTTACACAGGTGTTGTGATGGAAGAGAGGTAGAGTGATAGATGGTGGTGGTGGTGGGGGGGGGATTGAGTATGGATAGATCCAATGTATATATATAAAAGGTCAAAGAGTCCCAGAACTACTGGCAGGGCCATAGGGGTGCCATCGTGACCCACAGCATGTCTAGAGCAAACTTTAAACCTGGTGGAGTCCATCGCTCCTCAGGTTGTAATACTCATTATTGCCAGCTGAGCAGAATGGACCAGCATGGAGGAAAGTACCTTACCCAAGGACACAACACATCTCCCTGACCGGGAACTGAACTTACAACCTTATGGTCACGAGTCCAGTAGCTTTATCACTAGACTACATGCCTCCACACACACACACACATATATCATCATCGCTTTTTACGTCCGTTTTTCCATGCTAGCATGGGTTGGACGGAGAGAGTTATTGAGGCAGAAT